>VSMD01127082.1:0-125054 GCA_008750895.1 Mirza zaza
GGAAAAGAACAGCAAGGGGGTGGCACAGGGACCAGGGGCCAACAAGGATCAGGCTTGGTGGTGGTGGTGGTAGTGGTTGGGGGGTGTCCTGATAAGCCCAAATGCATACATAAGTTCCTATCTGTTCAGCTGAGTGACTTTGTCCTTCTGGCATATTTATTCTTCGTGATTCAGCTCCTGTAGTGCTCCCTCCAGGAATTCTCCCTTGATGCCATTCCCGTACATGCATCCTACCCCCTGTCCACCCCCCGGCTGGGTGGGGCCCCTCTTGGGTGCTCTGGAAACCTAGTGTGCTTCTTTGTTCCAGAATTCTTCCTGTAGACCCATTCCGCACCCCCGGGGGACCTCTCACGTAGATCCAGTAGCTTTCCCTCCCATGGTCAGGTATTAGAAGAGTCTCCTTTTCATGTATGAACAATTCTCATCTGATCAAAATCAGTCTAAATTTCTCACCAGACTCAAGTGTTTGTCTACCCCTGGCTCAGGGTGAGCCCAAACCTCTTGCCCTCTGTGGAGGCCGCTTGTGGCCCCTGGGAGGATGTGTAGGGAGGGGAGATGGAAGGAAAAGAGGACATTGGTGCCCTCTGTATGCGATGTCCAAATGCTGGCTCCTTCTCTGGCTGGGGCTTCTGTGCCCTTCCCGATGTGGGTCCTTCCTGGCTGGCATCTCCCAACCCCACATAACTCCCGCTCTGACAGTCTAGTGCCACTGCCTCCTGCCCCTGCGGACCCCATATTACCCATCTGTTGGCTGGTTGGGGTGAGTTGGGGGACACATATGAGGCTCTGAACCAGTTTTGCTGGCCCTTGGCAAGCCCTGCAGGGGTGGACTGGCTCCCTCCTTCCAGATGGGGACACATGAGCTTTCGCTTTGAGGCCTCAGCTGTGGCTTGCAGAGACAAGTTCCAAGTAACATCCTGTTATACAAGACATTAGTTCCTTCAACTTTGATGCTTAGTTCCTTCAACTTTCCTAGATGCTCAACTTTTACCTTAAGCATAGAAGAGTGGTTACATCTGCAGGTTCTGGAGTTTGACGCTGGCCAGGCAAATCATAACCTCTCAGAACCTCAGTTTCCTCATCTGTAAAGCAGGGACGATGGTCTTTACTGTCAAGGATGTTATGAAGATCGACTTATTCTTTAGGTATCAGGTGGTGCACAGCAAGCCCTCAGTAAATGCAAGCACTTGTTTGTGCATTTCTGAGGAGTCCTCGCTTCCCCCATCCCAGAGTGGACTTCAGCTCTTCTTGCTAATCCAGCCACAGCTGCCTCCTGCTGTTTGCCTGGACTGCCGGCCTCTCTTTGATAATAACACAGTGTATTTTGAGCATCACTATCTTATTTACACCTCACAATGACCTTGCAGGGTAGATATTATCATCATTGCCACTTACAGATAACAAAACTGAGACTCAAGGAGGTTGTGTCACCTGCACAGGATCAAATAGTATAAATAGTGGAACCAGGATTTGATCCCACGCCTAATTCCAAAACCTACATCTTCTCCCTTCATTTTGCCTCCTTAACCAACTCGCTTTTTGTCTATCTCTTTGTTCCCTTTGCAAAGAGCAACTCTTCTGGACTCTATGGACATATTAATAATAATGGATCCCTTTTAATGAAGTCACTTCCTGCTTGGAGTGCACCCTGGAAATGGATCCCCCACTGCCCAGTAGAATGACACTTCCTGTGTTGCATAATAACAAATATGCCCACAGCAGCTTTGCAGAGGTAATATTGACTCCCTCCATTTCCTGTCTACTGTTATTTAAACTGTATAAAGTTGCCATTTTCAGGGGAAAGCGTCCAGTTACTATTGATTCAGTATCCGCCAGGTGCCCAACACGGGATTAGTCAAGAAGGGGAAAGCGTGTTCTGATTTTAAGCCTAGAATCTACTATAAGAGCTAAGATGCAAAAATTGCCAGCAATGCCAAGATATCTGTGGTAAATACCTGTGAAGGGGTACAGGAAGTTAACACCAGAGGAACTCAAAAGAGAGACCAGTCTGGTGGATGGGTGCGTGGAGAGGGGTAGGGTCTGGGAGAGGAGGTCACATAAGGCTTCATGGAAATCTGGGGCTGGTGCTGAGCCTTGAAGGCCAGGTAGAATTTGGAGAGGTGAAGGTGAGAAAGACATATCTGGTGTGTTTGCAGCAGGCAGTGAGCAGGGGCCCATAGAGGCAGGAACCCAGCATGGGTGCAGGGACGCATTCTTCCAAAAGAGTCTCTCTTTTACAACCGTGTGCCTCTTTGCTCCCTGCGTGGGAATTTTTATGACCCCATCCATCTGTTTGCAGTCAGCCTCAGGTTTGCTTTGAAATTCAAAAGCTGAAGGGGAAGTGTTATATTGGAGCCAGAGCAGCAAGCTGGGCAGCTTTCTCCGAGAAGGAGGGAGTGGCCCCATGGAGCAGAAACCACTGCAGGCAAAGCACCTCTCGGTGTTGGCCTGGGTCCCTGGGAAGCATGGGACCAAGAGTGTTAAGGGGTGGTGGACGACCAGCCAGGGGAGCAGCTTCTGGCAGGGGCCTGAGCTGGCAGCCTTTGTGGCCCCAGTGGGCAGCCCATGAGTGTGCGAGGTTGAGTGCGGAGGTTCGGGGGTCCTTCAGCGGGGGCTTCGTGCCTGATCCGGATCCGTCCATCCTGTGTTTGTTTCTCTTTCCTGCTCTGGCAGACGGGCCCGGGCCCGCTGGGAGAATTGGCTCAGCCCTCCGTGCCTCCTGAATTCCCTGGCCCAGCTACCACCCCTTGCATTCCTTAGGAGCCTCGGTGTCCCAGAGAGACAAGAGTTTTTCCATCCTCTCAAATAAAAGGCTTTTAGTGACAGTCATTGAGTAAATCCAAGATCCACAGTCTGGACTTCCAAGTCCTGCTCCAGACCCCCACTTCCCTCAGCTCCGGGTGCCCTAAGACCACATCGTAGCTAATGTGCGTGGCCTGCCCTGACACCTCCCCTTAGCACGTCTCTCCACGCACCCCTCTGTCAGTCATGCAGCCACCAGAGGTCCACAACCCCCCTTTTGAAAGGGCTCCTGGGTGGCTCCTCCTTACACAGTCTGTCCACACCCCACACTCCATGGCTGTCTTTCCTGCCTCCCCTTCCAAACACCCCCCGAGCCGGCTCTCCATGGACGACCAACCGCTTCCCTGGGCTGTGCCTCGGTGCCTCTGCCCGAATGTGTGTGGAATGCTCCTGACGTAGGTCTGGAGCTTCTCCACGTGGCCTGGAGAAGTTAAAGACCCCTTTGAAACAGACTCACACTGTCAGGCTGGCAACAAGTAACTGGGGGCTTTATTTGGCATTTGATGCAAATTAATTTTTTAGAAGGAATGGCTTCAAAGGCTGGAAGTAGAATTAAAAAGTTGGAGGGTGGAGAAAGATCTTGAAATTCTAGCCTGTCAAAATTAGAAGGATCTTTAAAGATCATTTGCTGTAAGTCCTGCATTTTTCAAATGGGGAAACTGAATCTCAGTGAGGGGATATCATTGGCCTAATGTTAATTATGAAGTCAGTGGCAAAACAGAACTGGAACCCCGTTTGGGTCCTGAATTAGCCATAATCTTCCAATCACACAGCCTGGAGGCCCTGAGTGAAGATTGGGGGACTGTGGACATTCAGGGCACATGCTTCTTTCCTCTTTCAAGAACCATGATTTGTGTTGATATAGATTTTACAGATACAAAGCATTTCAAATCTGTTGTCTGAGTTAATAGCTGTTACAACTCTGTAAATTAAGCCAACCTTATCCCCATTTCCCAGGTGAGGCAAATGAGACAGGGGGTTACGTGACATGTCCAAGGAAAAATACCCCCAGTAAGTAGCCCAGGAGGGTCTTGGGCCCAGGGATGCTGCTCTTTGCAATATATGGCATTATCTCCTATTGCTCAAAAGATGTTAACCTTTTTAGGAAAGTCATGCAGAAAAAGATGAGGTAGAAAGTAGAATAAATGGACTCTAGTTCCGGGTCCCAAGGACTGGTACCACAGCTCAGTGCTTTTCTGTCCTCATAGTGGAAGGAGACAGGTAGAGCAGGGGTGTCCTACTCTTCCAGATCTGGTGTCCCATTTTATCACAAACGTGTTAGAGTGCCCCTCTGCACTGAAATGGAATCTATGGAGAATATGACATACCTACACATGTGATTTTTTAAAAATTAATTTAATGCCCTGATTGTAAGAAAAAAGAAATAGCAGCTTATAATAAAATAATATGTAACTGGGTATATTGATGCTTACGCACAGCAACACTTGCAGACATAATGCAGTAGTCAAAAGCTTGTCTTGAATTGTTGTCACCGTGAATATGACAGCTATCATACAGAGGGGCACAGATGTGTGTTGTTCTGACACCTCAAATATGCAGGCAATGTTGTCAGTAAGGTGCTGTTCAAACTTGGTGAACAACTCCTGGTAAAGTTCAGAACAAAATAGAGTACATTCTTCTTTGAATAAACATGGAAATTGTACTCTGGTAAGATCCACTGTATATTAAAACTTTGCAAACAAATACTATGTTTATATAAAATAGATTTAGGTTCTAGGCTCAGATAATTACAAATTATTTTTCCCTTCTAATGAATGTTTGGCAAGACATACAAAAATTGTGCAGGATGCGGGGATAATTCTTTGTGTGGGACTCTTAGCAGGTCAGTAAGCATCCCTGACCCATGACCACAAACATCCCGCTCCCCCCCAACTGTATGAAAGCCAAAATTTCCCCCACAGATTTCCAAAACATCCTCTGGGTGGTGATACTACCTCTGCTGAAAAACACTGATTTGGAGATTTTCTGTTAGACGCCAGGCATAGAAGAGGGAAGGCTCAGACCTGTGTTGTACCTAGATGTTTGCATTTCTTTCAGTTTTGCTTTTGATGGACATAATTTAGTACCAATCTTGGATGGTACTTAGTCTTCAGGCTTATGTCCTCTATTTCAAAGACTCTGCTCACTCAGGGGATGCAAACATGAGTAAGACCCGGGCTGGGCATGCACAGGTTTTGCCTTTTTAAACATTTTAAGGGTGATGAGACATATCAAAGCCGCAATCTAAGACTGGATGCACATAAGGCTTGGGGTGTCAGAGGAGTGTAAACGTGAGTCGGGGGACCAGGGTAGACTGCTCTGCGGAGGTAGAAATTTAGGCCTTGTGACAGCAGGAGGCTGCATATCTCTAGTTGGGCGCGTGTGGCGCAATGTAGGTGCTTAATCTTTGCTGAATGAATGCTTTGTTTTTAACAAATCTACATGTGCCTGGTTCTGAGCATGGGACCCAGCACTCCGCAGGCTCAGGTGTGGGGAGCAGAAGGTTTCTGAAGCTGAGATGAAGCGGACTCTTTGTTCTATACTCTATCTGGATGGGCCACAGTGTGCTGAGGCCAGGAGGGGCCTGGGAGTCCAGGAATCCGAGTCTGCCCCCAACTCCCACTCGCCAAGAGGCCTCGGGTGGGTCTGCCTGTGGTGGTCCCCTCATCTGTTCAGGAGGGCCTGAGCCCAAAGGCAAGCCCTGTCCTCTCCAGCTCCCACCTTCAAGCCTTGCTTCTTGGGGTCACCGTGTGCAGCCCAAGGCCACAGCCTGAGCAGCACTGCCCCCTGGTGGTGGTTGCCAGCGGCAGGAGTGCCAGCTCCACCTCCCAAGTCCAAACCGCCGCTGAGGTTGGCTGGTCTAGCGCCGGCGTCTTTGGGCATGGCTGAGGTGGGCCACTACAGAGGGGGTGGTGAGGGCAACTTGGCAGAGTCTGTCCCTTCTCAGGGCACACCCGGTGGTGCCACCAGTGTCCTGCCAAGCCTGGACCACGTGACTTCATGGGTCATTCTGTCACTGGGACTGTGGGGAACAAGGGAAGGTGGAGCTCAGTAAATACCCTTCCCTCCATCATCTTCATCATCATCACCACCACCACGAGGAAAGGACTCTGGGCACTTAGGTTCTACAGAGCACGGGCAATCCATGTCACCCTAGTCCCTCAGGTAACTGTGGGTCGGGTCATCCTTCTCTACTGTATTGATGAGAAACACTCAAGGGAGGACGGGTGGTGGGAAGAGATGGCCCAGGGCATCAGGCTTTCCTCTACCTTACACTGCCCACACCCGGCCCGACTCCCGCCTGTCCCCTCTGGGGCTGCTGGGAACCCTGCCCTCCGCCGGGCGGACGCCTGAGCCCTCCGGCTGCGGGGGCTGTTTGACGACTCAGCCTGCGCCGCTGGTCTTGGCTGCCCGCAGTAACCGCTAACATGTGCGCTGGGCTTCGTTTTCCAAAGCATTTTTACATCAACTATCTCACTAAGACCTCACTGAAAGCTGTGCCAGAAATATTTTTATTGTCCCCAGCATAGAGATGAGGAAAATGAGGCTGAGAGAGGGGATAGGACCATTGGGAACAAGGCCGAGCCGGGTCCCAGGCTCCTGAGAGCTGCCCAAGACCCTGAACCTGGGAAAACTTCGGGGCAGGGATGAAAGGTGAGGGTTTGCTCTACTGAATTTGGGGAGCCGGCTGGCCCTCAAAGCAATCCGTGTTTCCAGTCTCCCTGGAAGGAGGCCGCTTGTCCCGAGGAGCTGTCTCCAGGGTCCCTGCATCCCGCCCCCGTGTCCCAGGCCCCAGTCTGTGCTGTGGATCCAAGCTGGCCTGCGAGACCCTGCCGTTCCCACCCCAGCCAGCCCTGTCTCTCTCTTGCCACCCTTAGCCCCCACCCAGGCCTCTCCCAGTGACTCCCTTTCTCTCTGCAGCATGGCCTGCCTCTCCTGCCGTCCCCCCTTCTCTGTGTCCTCCCACCCTCTGTCCATCTTTCAACGTATTCCTTTGTCTTTCACTTACCTCCTCCTGCATTCCCCACTTCCGCCCTTGGTCAATGTCCCACTCAGCCCCCGTCCCACTTGCCGGGTCTCAGGGAAGAGGGCGTGACGGGATGTCTGGGAAGCCTGCACATCTCCAGCCCTTCCTTGCCTGGGAACTTATGTCTTTAGGTTGGAGATTTTATCACTCTTTTTTTGTGGCTGATCAGGAAGGAAGAAATGAACAAAAAAAGAAAACAGAGGAACTATTTTGCAAGCTCAGAACCCACCAACATGAAACAGGATTTTATGAATATTTTCTGAAAATAAGTTCATTTTACAATGCCATAACTGTGGCCAGCCCGCCTGCCTTGCTGGCTGCACTGAGCAGCAGCTGGAGCCCCCTCCCCTGTCCCATGCAGCCCAGCCCAGCGTGGTCTGGATTTGTCCTGCTGCCAGGCCGGGTGCCCCCTCTGCTGGGGCAGCCCTGGAAGGTGGTGGTGAGGTGGGGTAGGGGGCTTCCTGCCGGCTCAGAGGGCCCGGTAGCTCCCGTATCCCTTAGCTCCCAGAAGCCCAAGGCTGGCAGGTCTAATATTATTCCTATCTACCTGCAGCCCAGATGTGGCTGCGGTGCCCCTACTCCAAAGTACCTGGTAGGATTGTCCAGGACACCATACGCCTGGACAGTTGGGTCCAGGTCCTCCCAGAGCTCCTAATCCCCAATCACACACTTGTCATCTTGGCCTCTGGCTCACTGCCCCTGCTTCACCCCACCCCATGTCCACTCAGAGCAGTGGGGCTCATGGCCCCTGTGACAATGATGACCGTCTGTAGGTTTCCTCCCCATTGAGGAGATAGATGCTCCATCACCTCCAGTTTCTCTCCATTTTCCGATCTCCTCACTTCTTGTCCATCTCTGTCGATTCCTTTTTTCTCTTGCTTTCCTTTTCAGGAGCAAATGATAAAATTCCTCGCCGGTCATAAAGAGTATTTTCCTTCCACCTCCCTGGAGGTGGCAGAAGGTGGTTTTCCTTCCTACCTCGAGCCCCCAGATGGAGGCCACTTTCCAAAGAGATTGTTCTTTCTAAAAGGAATTTTAGTGAATGCAATTTGCTCCATCTCCTTCATGTAAATAAGGAGACTGAGATCCAGAGAGGGGCAGAGCTGGCCCAAAGCCACACAGCAGGCTGCAGCCACACTGGGGCCGGAACCCAGGGCCTATGGTCCTCTCCCAGGAGTCTGTCTGCTGCAGGACGTTGTCTGCTGCTGCTTCTGGAGGGTCAGACTGAAGAACCCGAGGTGTTTAGGGTGGTGGAGGGAGGTCTCCGAAGACATAGGAAGACAGAGAAGAAGTGAGCACACAGGAGTGCGAAGTCAACAGAGAGAGAGAGAGACAAAAACAGAAGGAGATGGACAGCCAGCCAGGCTGGGTGGGGATCCCTGGTCCACTGAGAGTTCCCAGCCCCTGCTCACACCTCCCATGTTGAAGAACTCGCCACCTTCTCAGGCAGCGTGTGCTGGTTCTGGGAAGCTCTTCTCTTCGCTGAGCTGAAACCCACCTCCCTGTAGCTTCCCCTGAGGGCCAGCTCTGTAGCTACCCAGAGAGGCCTCCTGTCTGGGGCAGCCTTACAGAGATCTATGGCTGGGATGGGGTCTCCCAACACTAACGATCTATTGTCAGATGAGGTGTCCACTCTCTCCCCAGAAGAGCACTTCAGTAGGAGCCAGCTCAGAGCAAGGGGCTCTGCCTGTCAGGCAGGAGGGGCTGGGCAGGTTTCCAGTTAGCAGGTGCAAACAACTGAGTAAGTGTACCAGGTGCAGACCTTTGGGCATCCTCTCTTGCCACCTGCGGCCATAAGTCCCCTCAGCCACCCATTCCATCATATCTGAAACCCCATTTCTGGGCCACAGCTTCTTCTCCAGGGAGAACTTCGACTGAGGACGAGGGGCCCCAAGGAAAGGCGAGGGCCCAGTCTCCCGCTGAGCTGGGGGGTGCATCCCAGGAGCCTTCCTCCAGAGCGTGTGAGGGGCAGAGACCCCAGGGGTCACCGGCCACAGCAGGAATCCTCATACCACTGATGTCAACCCCTAAGGAGCACGATGGTGGGGGAATTGGGGCAGGGATTTTTCTCTGGAGCTTTGCCCAGAGCCGGGAGCTCTGGGCAGGTGCTGGGACATAGAAAAGGCTCACTGTGTTGGGCCTCAGTTGGGTCCCGCCTTTGCTCGCCTGGCCTGGGAAACGTGGCCACAGCCCACGCACGGCAGCACAGAACGTAGATAACAGGGATGGCAACAGGCTCAGAGCTGGACTACTTGGGTTTCAACCCTGGCTCCAGCATTTACGAGCTGTGTGATCATAGTCAAGTCACTTGACTTCACCGTGTCTGTTACTTCCTCTGTAGAATGGAGATAGGGAAGAGCGGTTGCGAGTATTCAATCATTTCATGCCCGCAGACGCTTAGAGCATTGTCCGGTACATAATCACGCCCAGCGAGCGTAGCTCCCATTGCACTGTGATTTCCCTCACGTGGCAGTGGGGCCACCACGTGCAGGCCTCGTTGTTCTTAGTGGGAGCTGGAAGAACTCAGTAGCCATGGCCAGAGAATTGCCTCTGGTGACAGCTTCTGGGGTTTTAGAAACCAAGAGACCTCTTCCCTGCCACACTTTTCAGTGATTTGTTCTCCTTACCCTCAAGTTCCAGTGACTGAGTCTCCCTGGTGGAGCGTGCAGCACGACAGCGTGGGCGGATCCCAGCCAGCCGACACTGGACGGGGTGGTGTGCTGTGATATGATATGAAAGCTACAGCGTATGTTATCTGAAGTGCACCGCTCTTCCCACTACATACAGTGTCTACATGGTCTCTATAAACCGCACGTGTGGGGTGGACCATACAGAGTTGCACGCCTGTGGTCCCAGCCCTGGGGAGCCACAGGGAGGGGTGGGCATGCGCAGATCATCTTGGCACCACATTGGTGCAACAAAGAACAGGCAGCTGTGAGGACAGAGAGGAGGCGTGGCTGACTCGGCCTGGGGCACTGTCGAGTGGTGGAGGGAGGGATGAAGTTAGAAAATGCTGAGGCTGGTGGTAGCCCTGGAGTGCTGAATCCTGGGAGAAGAACTGGCGAGAGGCAACGTTCATGTGGAGACCTGATCTCAGGGGGCCTCGTGTGACCTTTGTCAACAACACTGGGGGGCACACTGAAGAATTTTAAAAGCAGGGGTGATGCATGGTCATTTTGTGGCTTATAGAGCTCGCCCTGGCTGAGGGTAGAGTGGCCTGGAGGGGACACAGTGGTGGGTGGCAGTGGCTCTGGTGAAGGCCTGGGCCAGAGTGAGGCAGTGGGATGGACAGAGGTAGCAGGGTGGGTGAGGAGGCACCAGCAGGTCTTGGCACGCAAGGGAGCCGGGAAAGGGGGCCCGAGGGTGAGCCCGAGGTGCGAGCCGTGTTTAGAGCCCCCGAACAGCTCCGTCTCTGCGTCTGCGGCTCCCCAGCCATCGGACCTGCCCCATTCTCTGCAGGGCAAAGGTCCCGTCCCAGGTCCTCTGTCCACAGTCTCAGGCTGTGGCCTCGCAGCAAAGGAGTTCCCCAAGCGTTCCCTGGCAGGAGGCGGCAGCCGTCACACACAGAAACACCGAGCCGTCGAACTCATAATGTCTTTTATTAATATATTATGCTACAAAAATATTTTTGGCAAAATAACATTAATAGCATCTTTCTTTGTCTTCTATTATACTCTTAAAGAACTCTTCATGATAATTCACAGAGGTGAGGGGAAGAGGTGATTAAAGAGCAACACCATGAATACCTTCCACATACATTAAGATCTGAAGCTCGTGTCGCACCGTGAGTCAAGTTGGGGACCATCTGCAATCTCTGGAGGCCCAGGAATGGGGCAGAGACTCTGGCCTCCCCTCCTCTGGGCTAGCCCCTACTTTGGCTGAGAGTCAGCCCCTGCCCACCCCAGCCAGAGGGGACCCGAGGTGTCAGAGAGCGTTTGTCTCTGGCAGCTCACGGGAAACATCGCAGACTGGGACCCCATTCAAAGCCCACTTTCCCCACAGCAGGACTTGGGATGGAGGGGACCTTCAAGGCAGGCTACTTTGTCACCTCTCCTGCCTGCCCCATGCTTCCAATCCCATGGCAACCTGGGGAAAGTCAAGTGCTGGGCCTGGGGAGGGGCCACACTGTGCTTTCATGGAGCCCCAAGATTGTACACGCCACCACCACGCCCCAGCCCCAGAACAGCCTGGGCAGGAAACAAGGTCTCCATTTGACAGATGAGGAAATGAAGGCTCAGAGAGGGGCAGGGGCTTGCCCAAGGTCACCTAGCAATGTGGAGGAGGATGCAGTTTCTCCCAAAAGGAAGAGCCAAGCTCTCACGTGGAGAAAGGATGGGGAGAGCTGACACTGCCTGGAAAGGGCCAGATGGGGGCTCAGTTCTCCTGAACCCTCTCTTCCCTCCTCCAGGGCCAGAGGGGATGGAGGGAGGGAGCTCAGGGATGGGGCGGGGGGCCTGGGGTCCAGTCTGCCCTCTCCCACCTCCCAGAAGTCCCCTGCCTGGGCAGCAGGCAGGCCTGCCACTGCCAACTCACGGCAGGCCCAGCTGGGGTGTAGGAAGTGGGGAGGGCAGGGATGGGGTGTGGTTCTGGACTGATTTCTCAACCTTACAGGTTTAGACAGCCAGCAGGGTGGTGTTTTTAGCCGTCTAAATGAATTTTTGGAAAAATAACAATGTTCAAAGAACCTGAGCAATACGGAGCCGGGAGTGACCCTCGATGTCATCTACTCTAGTCCCCTGCCAAGCCTTCAACTCTCCCACCACATCTGCAGCCAGGAGCACCTCTCCTGACAGGAAACTCACCGCCGTGGGGCCCCGGTCCACACTCAGACAACTTTGGCTGGTGGACGGTATTCCGCTGGCGGAGCTGAGGTCTGCTCCTCCTCCTTTCCTGCCTCCGTTCCTTTCTTCCTCACTCTCTATGCTTCCTTCCCTCTCTCTTTCCCTCTCTACACATCTCCTGAGCACCACCTTCATGTCAGATGAGGATACAAACACAAACTCACACGACCCCTCCACCGAGTTGCTCGCGGCCCAATAGGGCAGCAGAAACACCACTAGACAGCCACACCGCTGGGCAGCGGGTACTGGGGTAGATGCTAAGGAAAAACAGAGCAATCAGGGGGGCTTCCTGGAGAAGGTATGGAGTGATCCTCAAAGGATGAGCAGTTGGGGGCAAGTTCCCTTCCTTGGGATAAGGAACTACTGTCTGTTCTAGAAATGACTGTGATTCAGGCTGGCTATGCACAGGGTAGGAGAGTCAAGAGACATGTCTGGGAGGTCAGCAGGGATGGATCATGGGAGGTCTAGAACGCCAGCCCAGGACATGCGCTATTACCCCACTTCCACTGAAGAACTGTCGCCAGCCCCAGTTCTGTTCTCTGCCACACAGGACACCATCCAAGCTGCAATTCCCAGATAGAACTTCTCTTGTCCTTCATGATGCTTTTACTAAACTTTCCTTTTGATAGAAGGACTTCTCCCTCCTCTTTGGGATCTGTTGTGGCAGTGGCACTGGGTTGGATACTGGGCAGGTGGGACAAGGGGCCTGAGTCCCCAGGCTTGCTGGAGGCCAGGAAGTTGCACAGGACAGAGTATACAGTGTGAGGAAAATATGCTCAGGTCCTTTAGTACGAGGGCGAATGTGCGCACGGCACATGGTTCTGGGCTCCGGATCTTTGACTGTCAGGGTTGGGAGGCTCTTGGCGGCCCCTGTAGCTCCCTGGCAGCCCAATTCTTACCCCTCACCTGGATGATGGACTGTCTGCCTCCGTCTGGCCAGCCACCTGGGGGAGACCAGGAGACTTGGCCACTCCGACCTCTCCAGAAAACCCCATGACTGTGCAGCCAGCTTTCCTGAGATACAGGGGACCTGGGGCCACACCAACCTCAGGCAGGTCACTTAATCTGCTGGGTCTAGGCTTGTCTTTCCTGCCTGCCTCAAAGTGAAACATGAAAGTCCTAAGAAGTGTACACAAAGCTCTCAGAGTAACAGGGGCATTTTATGAGGCGGGGCATTTAGAATATTTCTGGAAGACATGCCAGCTGTGGTGGACAAGTCTGAGTGGCTGCTTACAGAATGGCAGTTCTCTGGAGGATGAGAGAATTCCAGTGCCTCAGATTCCTGTATGTGTGCCTCAGATCTTTGGGGACATAAGTCGTTTCAAACCCTGGCCAGCTGGTGGTCCACAGGACCCAGTGAACTCGGACTCACACTGGCTTTAGCTCTCCTGTTGGCACGTGTCTACCCAATGAGTCGGTCCAGCCATCTTTCTCTAAACACTGGAATGTTCGGTTAAGGGAGAGTTTAGAATCCCCCAATCTGCCCAGAGGAGGGATCTGGGAAAGACCAGGGCTGAATCTGCTTGGAGTCGGGGGCCAGGACAAGACAACCCAGGACTGGGCTGCTTGTCCCGTCTTGATACCGAGTTCCTCTAGGCCAGGAAAGGTGGTTAGATCCAGCTCCAGTACAGAACCTGGCATTGCATGTGCTCGATAATTACACACTGCATTCGTTTACCTTTTTGGCCCCGTGCCTGGCACAGATCTGGGCACACGGTCAGGTGCCTGGACTGTTTATCCGAAAGCTTCATCTTTAATTAACCTCAAGCTCCATCTCAATACGTCTCATGCCATACTCTGCCCCAAACAGAGGGGAATCTGGCCTGTGTGTTTCTAATTCCTTTACACTTATCTCATTCAAATAGCGCTCTGCACGATCTGTTTGATGTCCAACTTCTGAGCCTGCTTTATAAGTCAGCTAAACCCCTTCCCGCTCAGAAACAGGAAGTCGCATTTTTGCCAAGGATAAACTGACTCCAGCCCTGGCCGGGGTCAAGTTCAGTTTAGAGCGTGGTGCCCATGGGGCTGGCTGGACCCTCTGCAGCAGAGCCCCAGGCTTCTGCCGGGTCTCAAGCTCAAACATGTCCGCCAGGGCTGAGCTGAAAAGAATTCAATTGCCTGCCAAGATGCCCGTGGGACCCCTGGCCATCCTATGAGCGGCCAGAATTGCTGTCTCACAGACAGCTGCCAGGCTGGGCATGATGGCACTAGGGCTGATCAGTCGCCATTGCATCTGCCTGGGAAACCACTGGTGCAGCTGTGCAGCCCTGGAGAAGTGTCTCCCCTCTCTGGGCCCTATTATTACTCTTGCAGTCCCCTGTCAGGGGAGGGATCCTTTCTGCTCTCTGGTTCTAGGACTCTGTGATCAGCGAGCCACCAGCCTGGCTGGGGTTCAGGCCTGGGAGCCAGCCTGCTGGGTCCTCTGTCCCCTCAGCCACCACCTCGGGGAGCAGAGGGGCTGGGCCATTGTCTCTGAGGCTCAGTTGCCCGCCTGCCCCCACCGGCTGCCCGGCCTCGCTAGGCCCCTGCAGCTGTGCCCCACCCCCAGCCTCTGATTTGGCAGGAAAGCCTCTCACTGGCTCCAGGATTTGACAAGTCAGGGCACGGGACACGTGGCACATGCTGCTGCCAGAGCCCTTTGGCCAGAGGGACCAACGTGAGCCTTTTTGGCTGGAGTGAGACGCTTGTGCTGGCCCCAGTTTGGGCGAGAACTGCCTCCCTTGTAGCGCGCCTGGCAGAGAGCGTGGCCGGACTCGGACCAGGAGGCAAGGACTGCTTTTGCATCACACTGATCTGGGGCTGCATCCCAGCTAAGGGACTTTCAGCAAGTCCCTTCACCTCTCTGGGAGTCTCAGTTTCCTCATCTGTGAAACGGGGACAGTCACGTCTCCCAGTGCTGGTGTGAGGATCAGCGATGAAGTGAGTATGGGAAGTGCCTGCCACCTGCAGGCTTGGACGAGTGGCAAGCTCTCATTGCATCGTTACTACCACGAGGCTCCTAGAGGCCCTGGCTTAGCACTGCCCTTGTGTGCCCCCTCTGTCCTTCAGCCCAGCTGACTCCAGTTAGCCATGACCTCAACAGCCTCTCCTGCACCCAAGCTGGATTAATGACACCAGGACAGAGGTCTGGATTCGTGTCCTCGCCTCCCTACTTGCTGCATGAACTTGGGCGACCCATCTTGCTCTCTTTGGATCTCATTTAACCATCTGTTACGTGGGGCTGGGGACAGCTTCCCTCAGCACCAACATCCCACCCCCGCCACCCCAGCGCTTTGGTCCAAACACTTACCCAGAGCTCTGGAGGGCCCGTTCACAGCCGCTCGGGGGTTCAAAATAGCAGCACTGTCTTTCCTAAAGTACCTCCCTGGGCCCTGGGATGTGTCCCGGGGAGGGGAGGATGGTCAGCATTCAGACCTCTGGCTCCCAAATCCAGCTTCACAAAAGCTAAGCTTGTCCCCCTGCCCCTCCCTCGGATGTCCCCATGGTGGGAGAAGCCAAACCCGGACAGCGGAGGCGTGGGCCATCCCAGAGAAGCAGTTCAAAGCCACAGTCTGCATGAGGTCACAGATGTCCCAGCAACCTTGGTTCACTCCTGGCTCTGCCCCGGGGCTAATAAAGGGGTTATAACATAGGCCACATAAAAATAGTTTAATTGGTAGAATAAATACATTTTTCTTTTTTAATATGGACACATATTTTACAAAAGAGCCCCATAGCACTATGGGAAATTAAGATCCTTCTACAAAAAAGAAGATGTAACTTAGGTACAATAAAGCTCTAGTGTTCTAACTGACCCCGTGTGGCCTGCCCTGGAGGTGTCGGGCACCCCTGGGAGTGGTGGCAGGAGCTGGGCTGTGGCCGCAGATCCGCGTGTGGCTTGTCTGGCTCCTCTGCCTGGGGTGGCCGAGGTCAGGAGGGCCTGAGGCTGTGCAGCAGGAAGGAGGCGGCAATGGTGGCAGTGACGACGGCAGGAAGGAGGCCCAGGACAGGACGTGAGCAGCTGCTCGCTGAGCTCGCCGAGCTGCTGGCCGGCCCAGGTGGGTCCTGCTGCTGGAGCTGGTCCGAGAGCTGGAGGGGAGGCTTGGCAGTCCCGGAGCTGTGGGTGGGCTGGAGGGGCAGGGGGGGCGGCGAGGCGGTGGTGCTGGAAAGGAGGAGACGTGGCAGTGTGACCTGTAGCCTTGTCCTGGGCAGAAGCCCTGGGCTCAGAGGTAGCTTTCTCAGATCCATTTTTTCTTATAAAATGGAGAAGGAAACAAGGGACTCAGGAGAGAGTGTGCAGGGCATAGCCACACAGCCAGCCAGGCTGAGCTCAGAGCCACACTGGCCCTGCAGTACCCGGCTCTGGGGGATGGGCTAGGCCCTGGGGGCCGCAGGCCTCACGTGTTGCCACTCAAGGAAACGGGTCCCGAGCAGAAAGAATGTGTCAAGGAGGAGACAGATCTGGGGCCCCTCGAGAACTGTTGACCTCCACACCCACGTGCACAGGTGCCTTCACCTCCTGCGCTCCCCCCCAGACTGCCGACATGCACAGAAAGCAAAGCCAGCAACCCCACTGTTTCCACCACCCTCCTCATCATGACTACGATTCATAACACTCCACTGTGAGTTCAGCACTTTTCTGGTCCTCTAGACAAACCTTCAAAATGGGTCTCATCACTCCCTTTCCACAAATGAGAAAACAGGCTCAGAGAGGATGTGGGTGGGCAGAGAGGGTACGGGGTGGCCAGGTCACAGAGGAAGTGGGGCGGGAGCCCCGGGGTCTGCTTCACTTTGCACAAGCACAGGTGTGTGTAGTGAAAGTTGCAGAAGTTCATGAATTTACAAAAACAGAATCCAGTTTTGGAGGTAACAGGTGAGAATCTGGGCTCCAGAAAGCCCACGTGACAGACAGAGTGAGACAGAAGGGATCGAAGGAGATGAAGAGAGGTGTGAGCTGGCAGGCAGAACTGAGCCCTCACGCGCGGCCTTGGGAAGCTGGAGGTGGGGGGGCCCACGGGACTCAGCACCAGGTCACTGCTCAAGGCCAGGAAAGAGACAAACTGGAAATGGATGAACAGAGAGAGAGAGAGAGAGAAAGCAAGACAAGGACCGAGGAGGGGAGAGGACAAGACCATGGTGTAACAGAGAGGGGCACGAGGACAAGAGTCTGCCAGGAGACCTGTGGACCAGAGGGACAGGCTGAAGGGTAAAGAAAAGGCTGGGCCCAGCAGCTGCAGCCAAGCCTGCCATTGGGGAGCCCGGGCGGTGGGGGTGCGGGGGGAGCAGATGAAGATGCAGACGCAGGCAGAGGCGCCCCCAGGCCCTATCGCACAGGGGCAGCAGGCACATAGAGGGGCCCCTGTCCAGAGCGGGCCAGGGAGGCCTCCCGGGAGAGGGACACTGCAGCCCTGCCCCTGGGCCAGGCTCTGTGAACAGCACTTGCCATAAATTGACCTCTAATCATCATGACAACACTTGGGGCAGGGACGGCTGCCATCCCCATTGTACTTAGGAAGAAACCGAGGCACAAAGAGGTTAAGGAACTTGCTCTAGGACACACAGCAGGGCCAGGATCTGATCTGGGCACAGAGTAGGTGCTCCCTTGCAGATGGGTGGGCCGGGAGCTTGCCCCTCCCTGGTCAGCCCAAGGGCCGGGCCGGTGGAAATGGGGCAGGCAGTCTCCATGGTGTCTGCAGCGTGGGTGCCTCCGTGTGGGGCGTGCCCTGCTCCCCGATAGGCTGCTCACTCGCCGGGTCTCCCTGGGCTGCACTTCCTCAGGCTGGGCCATGAGGTCCTAACCGCTGGCCTAATCACAGGTCCTAATCACAGTGACTAGAGCCTATAATCACCACCAGAGCTCAGCACATGCCACTGTCCTGCCCGGATATTGCTCTCGTAGGCCTGCCCAGCCTCAGCCTGGGAGCACATCCGCCCCACAGGGGCTCAGCTGGGACCTTGGCTTGGGAGCGGGCATTCAAAGGGCTTCTGGGCACCTAGTCCTGGCCTGATGTGCCTCAGTAAAGAGAGAGGTCCTCACTCATGGCCCTGTCCCTCCCTCCCGGTGCTACTCTGGTGGTGTCTGACCACAGAACCTGTCGCGTCCCACACAGGTTCTTTCCACCCTGGAGTTTACAGGTGTGATGAACCACGATCTCCCGTCTTTGGGAAGTCTCAGAGGACATGTCAGGAGAGGAGGAGGATGCAGGGATGGTGTTCCTGAGCAGAGTGTGTGCGTGTGCAACCCGAGGGGTGGGCCAGGTGGCTGCCAGGACCCTTACCCACCCGCAGAATGGAGCGTGCTGTGCCTCCCACCTGTGCCAGCCACCCCGGCCTGGCCGCCCTCTCCTTCAACGGCCCTCCCAGCCACTGCGGGCTTGCTGCCATTTTCCCCTGGAGAGGCCTTCTTCCATCTGTCCTCCAACCCTCAACGCCACCTGGGGTCGTTAGGCCTCCCCCCATTTCTCATGGGCTTCACTGTGTCACAGGTCTCTACTGTACATGGTTCAACGGGTTTCTATATGTACAGTGCTCAGAACAGTGCCTGCCACACAGTGCCAGACGCCGTTGGCTATTTTTAGTATTCTTGTGTCTGTGTTTCCCCAGTAACCATATCCTCCACTTACGGAGCACTTACTAAGTGCTGGGAGACACTGCTTGGTGCTATCCATGTGTCACTTAATTATTATTTCCATTTCCAAGATGAGGAAACTGGGCTTGAAGAACACTAGTTTCTTGCAAGAGACCTTATGTGTCGTGGCTGTCCGTCTCCCAGCCCGAGCCGAGCTATGGTGCTGTCCCCAACAAAGCAAACCCCGGATAGAGAGCCCGTGGCTGGAGCCTCGCCAGGGTCGGAGACGGAGGCCTTATCCAGCCTCCGCCCTGGAGGGGATCAGGGCCTGCACTGTGCGGGGGTCACTGTCTCAGCCCCTTTCTTTTCTAATGAAAAGAAAAACAAAAGAACCCCCACACAGCACAAGAAGTCCATAAAATTTCCTTCCTAGCAGCTGCCCCAATGCTCAGCCTGAGCATTTGGGAGGCTGGGAGGCCTGGCCTCAGGGGAGCAGGCTGGTGTGCCCCCGAGGTGCCCAGAGCTGGGGCCCCGGCTGGCCTCGGCCGGCCTCCGCCATGGGAACGCAAGACCAAGGAGGAGTTATGAAAACTAGATCTCACGAGGCGCCCAAAGGCATTTTCTTTTACACTTTGAAAACCAAAGATGAAACCCCCCCTTGGAGCCAGTGCAGGGTTTTTATTGCTTGGAAGGAGTCCCAGGGAAATGGGGTAGGATTGGGGGGAGCAGAGGACAAGCCCCTCCAAATGCCCCCCTGCCCACTCTGCTCCCAAAGCTCAGTCCCCCAGTCCAGAGCTCACACTGGGGAAAATTGTCTCATGGCAAAGCAGCCTTGAAGCCAAACCAAACACGGTGAGCGTTCCCAGGCCCCGCAGATGGCTGGCTCCAAGGGGCTGAGTCTGCTCTGAGTTGACAGGGACCCTTGGGGGGGGGCTCTCCACCTGGGCAGAGGCACAAGTTCCGTTCTAGTCTGTACTGCGGTTCCTGGTTCGCCGTGTGACTTTAGGCAAGTGCCATCCTCTTGGCCTCAGTTTCCCCATCTGTACAATAAAGGAGCAGGAACAGACCCATGGGCTTTAACATGTTTCTAAGCAGCAGAAGCCAGAGCGAGACCTAACGTGGAAGCCTAAGGCAGAAAGACGGAGGACCAAGGCTGGTGCTGGAGAGAGGGCCAGCTAGCTCCCTGGAGCAGGGCGGATCTCGACACTAGAGGGTCTCTGAGAACCATTCAGGGCTAGGTTCTGGGGGTCCCAGGCCTTGGCCTTCTGGCCAGTACAAGGGGCTGGAGGGCTGTGCCCTGGGTGACATCCTTAGAGAGCTTTAAGGAGATGCAGGGGAGGCTGAGTTTGGGGTACAAAGAGCCAGGGTGATGGATAGCCCCACTGCCTGGGGGTGGAGCCCTTGATGTGACCGGGCTGGAGAACCCTGTTGTGAGTCTGGTTTGGGGCTCAGCCTCTCTGAGCCACACAGGTCAGTTGCAGAGATCCAAAGCAACCAGCTTGCCTGCAGCTCCAGATATCTGGGGCCACACCAGCCTCCACATCTTTGGCCACGTCTTCTGTGCTGGGAATGCCTTCACCCTTCCCTCGGGCTCACTATACCATTTCTGACCAACTCCTTTGCAGGCATAAGGCAGACTGTCTGGTGTGTTTTCAAAGAGCTTCACAGCAGACCAGAGTGGAAGGGCCTGTCTTTCCCTGAGATGGGAAACTGGGGCCCAGAGAGGAAATGGGACTTGCCAAGGTCCCAGGAGAGCTGAGGCAGGGTCTCTGGACTGTGGCTCTAGGGCTCTCTCAGTGGCACCATACTGGGAGCCACCTGTCCCTGGCTGTGACCCGAGACTCTTCCTGCTCCTGAACCTCACTAACGCTAAACACAGCGTGTGCTCGACATGTTCCTGGTAAACTGCAGGGAGTTCACAGCACCCGCCCAGTGGCTCATTTAAGGCTGGGAGCAGTTTCCTGCTGGGACAGGGGCATCTCAGCCTGGAGACTGAAAGTCACAGGCACCAGAATGAGCCACACTCTTAGCAATACTAACTGGTGTCTGATGCTGGCTAAGAGCTGTACAAACAGCATCTCTCCTAATCTCTAAGCCCCAGAACAAGCGCAGGGGAGGGCTGGGTTTGAACCCTATTCTGCCCAAATTTTTCTGCTTTTATGTACTGGGAGATTCGATTTCCCATTCCTCATGGGGCATCTTCTGCCTCTAATCCAATGGGGTCTGGGCCTCATGTGGAAACTCCGGACCACCTGGAGACCCCAGGTGGGGTCTGGACCATCCCAGGAGAAGCCCCGGACCATCTTCTCTTGGACCATCCTAGCAGAAGCCCTGGCTATGCTGGGAAGAACTGGAGCTTGAGAACCTGGGGGTAGGAAGGGCAGGCCAGCAGGAGGTGCACAGAGCCACAGCCACCCCCAAGAGCAGGAACTCTGTGTCTCCTCCCCTCTTTAAGGGCCCTGCCATCTGCTCAAACCTCAGGGGAAACAGAGGCTGAGAGGGCAATGACCCCTGGTGCATGCGTGTCCTGTAGCCCACCCCTACATGGTCATACCCACCAGGGCCCTGTGTCCCATTTCCATGCCCTGCTCAGAAGGCACTCTCTTCCATACACCTGCCCAGTTGGATGGCCCTGCCCTCTGCTCCCTCATTTATGCCCTACCCCTGCCCTCCCAAGCCAGCTGGGGACTTGGAGAACAAGAGCTGGCATGACCTCCAGAGACAAGTCAAGGCCCTACCTGCACAAAAGGAGAAACGGAAGGCTTGCCGTGGGTCCCACGTTGCATAGCCATGGCCCCTGCCCTGGCTTGCCCCTGGCCACAGCACTCCCTGCCCCCACCTGGCTCTCAGATGGGGGGAGTGCTTGGCCACCGCACAGATACATGCTCCGCCCTTTCCATGGGTCCCCATAAATCATCCTGCCACGGGCTGCTGCTTCTCTAAACTTCCTCCGGTGTGTGTTTACATCTCGGGTAATGAGGGGCGAAGGAGGCCAGCTTGCTCCAGGTGGTGTCCAGGCCAGGCGTGCGCAGGCCGCATCCTGGCTCTCTCCCCCGTTCTCCCATCACTCTGGCAACCTGGAGCAGCCCAGCCCCGATCTGGCCCCCAGGGCCTCCCCGTCTAGAGACAAGACAGAGGAACTGCGGTCTGTGCAAGTGTACCAGGACAGGGGCGTCCAGGGATGCTTCAGGGAGGCCAGGGAGGATGGGGAGGGCAGTCACATGGTGGTGGGTGATGATGGGGACCCTGACTCTTAGGCCGGGATGACTCTCTGTGTGGTCTCCCCCAAGCAAGTTACCTGCTGGGTCTATTACCTTGTGCAAAACCTTCCACAATTCTTGATAGGACAGGGGCAGGGGGCACAGGATGAATGTATGTGCCTGGTATGGCGGGGGGGGGGGGCGGGGGGGGGGCTGGGCTGATGTCTGATGGCACCCCAGCCCAAGCAGAGGGAGGGGCGAGGGCACAGGTGAGGAGGTGGCCGGGGCATGGCCTACCGCAGGCTGCATGCAGGGCTGGATGAGGCGGAAGGAGGGAAGGCCCTGCACACCGGTGGGGCAGCAGCGAGTTTCCCAGGTGGGGCAGCGCAGGATCTCAGGCCGATGGCGATGCATGAGGGCACGACTCCAGGCCAGGAGACCCGTGAGGACCCTTATGCAAGATCACAGGCGCTGGATGAGCTGGGAGAGGTGACAGTGGGGGGGGGGAGGGGGAAGTAGCTCCAGTGAGGTTTAGGAGGAAGAAAATGAGAAAAGTTGGAATAAAATTAAAGCTCTAAGGAAAATGGTTTTGTTAAAAGAACTACCAATGGGCCCCAGGTAACTCCCAGAGAGTTCTCCTGTGCTCCCTCTCAGAAAACTAGAAACTTGGGGACCCTGGGAGGGTACAGTGAGTCCCCCAAGGACAACGGAGCCTGTGCCCCGCATCTGAGCCTCTCAGGGAGCGCAGGGCCGTAGAGCCTGCTTCTCCAAGAAGCAGCAAGAAACTTTTAATGATCGGTGGAAACTTTCTTCTCCAACCCAGCCAGATGGAAGAAAGTTTGCCAACCACTATTTACCTGTTGGAATGGAGAAGGGGCTCCCCTCTTGCCAAAGAAAAGCTAGTTTCTTCTCCTGAAATCAGGCTCTGTGTCTCAGAGCTATGTGTTATGAGAAGGAAGCCGTTTGGAGTCATTTGGAGGAATTTACCTTTCAGACATGGTTAGGGGCTGTGGGGCTGTGGCCAGAGCTGACAGCCCCGCCTCCTGTCGTCCCATGAGTTGGCCCCACCACTGGCCTGGTCTCCTGGTCCCCTGGCGTGTTGATCAGTGCTCTGAGTGACCAGCCTAATTGGAGCTCTTAATGGGCTGCCAGCTCCTTCATTTGCCCTGAGCCTGCCTGGCAGCCCGCAAGCCCTCCCCGCTGCTGAAGGAAGTGGTTCTCGGTAACTCTGCGCCCTCGCTCCCAGTTAGAAGGGGGCAGCCCACGCTGGGCGCATGACCCAAATGTGTCATAGCCAATATAGCTGTAGCGACGCCTCCGCCTTGGGCAGGCAGGGCCGGTAAGGGCTCTGCAAAAGTACAATTCCCAGAAACCCAAGTCCAAAGGATCCATGAGCTCGCCTCTTACTTGCCGGAAGTCTTTCGAAGGTAGCGTGCACCATGCATTTCATGACAGTGCGCTGCACTATGCGGACCTTTTGTCAATGGCTCAGAGACCTGTCTGCAGGAGATTCATGAAGAGCAAAGTGCAAGAGGCAGCCCTGATTCCTGTGTGTCCCTGGGCAAGCTCTCTCCCACTCTAGGCCTTGGTTTACCATCTATAAAGGCAGAGGTGAGTCAGTGTTTCCCAAAGCTGCTGAGAAGAAGCCTCAGGTGCACAGTCAACATACAGATCCCCGGGCTTCTGTCCTGCAGGCTCTGATCCACAAGGTCTGCGGCAGGGCCTGGGAATTTGCTTATTGAACAAGTACCCAAGGTGATTCTCTCCAGGATTGCTGACAAAAGTCCTCCTGGATGGTGATGTGTAAAGGGTCCAGATACAGACTCTGAGACTCCAAGGGCCCACTGCTGGGAGTGTCATGTCCAGGGCTGGGCCACCCCTTCCCTGGCGGTCTCTCCCCGGGACATTACTAGTGCTCTGGCAACACTGTTCACCAAATATGAACATTCCTGCCCTAAAGTGCAATCTAGACTGCAGGCAGAGGTTGGAAAAGAGCACCCTGGTGACAGCAGGAGCTTTGGTGACAGACAGGCCAAAGGGAGTGGTGCAGGTGGTGGGAGGGGCGTATAGGAATAGGATAGAGAGGTCTTAGTGCATTAAGATAATTTCTGTGCCTGCCCATTTTCAACAAGGATTCAACAAATCCCCCATCCACTTCTGAGACAGAGCCCACAGCTCAAGGGCATCAGTCACCATCTGTCCCATCTCTCTCACAGAGCAGGGTCCCTGCTGCAGCCTCCCTGTCAGGGTCTCAGCCACTCAGAGCTTTAAGGCCCCAGGAGCGTGTGGCCTTTGGCATAGCCAGCAGGTTCCACTTCCTCCCAGCTCCACCTCCAGTCCATGGGACAACGGGAGCCCACCATGCACACCTGAGCACCCCAGGAAAGTTGAGTGCCAAGCAGACTTTTGTCCACTACACCTGAAGGAAGCTTCTACTTCCTTACCTTTGAAATGCAGAGAAATACACTATCTCTTGTTCTGAGAATAAAACTGAAAGACCAAATGCAAACGTGCCATACAAACCTGGAAAGATGGCCCCAAGGAAAGATGTCCTCCGTGAATGGGAAGAGCCAGCCCTGTAGCTTCCATGCAGATGCCCACCCGACACGCGTCCTCAGAGCGGGGCCTGGCCTGGTGGCATTGTGCCCGGCCGTGGGGGCTCGGGTAGGCTGCCAGGTGCAGGAGCCCTGGACAGACCCGCCCCCCCCGCTCACCTGTCCTCCATGCGGACCCAGAGGTCGCTGAACTGCCGCGGCCGCTGGTGCGTGCTCTGCCTCTTGTGCCACTTCCTCTGCCGGCCAAACTCCTCCAGCTGGCTGAGGCTGTCAGGGCGCAGGAGGTGTGGGGACAGGGCTGGATCCTCCTCCTCTTCTGGCAGGGCAGCGGGGGTTGCTGGGGGCACCGTGAGGGCGGCGGTAGCCAGTGTTGCTGGGGCTGGGCTCGCCGAGGTCTCCTCAGGAGTGGGCGCTGGGCTCCGGGCAGCAGCGCTGGAAGGGGCAACAGCACAAGGAGCACCTGTGTTGGAGCACGTCATTCGTGTGTGGCGGAGAATGCAATTCAGTGGGAAAGCTGTCACAGCAGGAGAAAGTGCCCGGGTGCCCCTGCTGGGCCTGGTGACAGTAATCCAGTAAAACCATTTTCTAGAGCTGAGAGGTGGAGCTTTCATATATTTAGCCGACAAATATCTACTGAGCACCTCCCCTGCTCCAGGCACTTTTCTAGGAGGTAGGTAGGTACCAGTACGATGGAAATACACACTGCCTCTGCCCTCCAGAGCCCACATCCCAATGCAGAAGGAAGAGAGTAACACAGAGGATGTCAGATGGTGGTAACTGCTGAGGATAAAACGAAGCAGACAGGAGCGGAGTGTGGGGGGGCGCGTGCTGGTCTGGGAAGGCAGCCTGATCACTGGCGGGTGACATGGGAGCCCAGACTAGAAGGCGGTGAGGGAGCGAGCCCTGGGCAGGTCTGTGAGGCATATGTAATCTTGGTTGGGGTCTCATTCATGCAACAACTCTGGCTGAGGGGCTTTAGACAAGTTCCTAACTTTGCTGTGCCTCAGTCTCTTGCTCTGTAAAATGGGAATACTGCAGCAAACACTGCAAAAACACACATTTACTGTGTCTGTTCTCAGTGGAGGCAGGACAGTCTCAGGGAGTCAGAGCTGGGGCTGGAGGTAGGCTGATGTGGGTTCACCCCAAGCTCTGCAATGTGCGGGTCATGGGACTAAGGGCAAGTTGCTTAATCAGCTCAGCAGCAGTTGGCTGTAGCACAGGAGCAATAATGCTACCTGCTTCGTTGTCATGAGGATGAAGGAGATGAGGTCTGAGCACAGCACCTGGCATATAAGCCTCTTTTTGATGTTGGCCAATAAGCAAATGCACCTGGCTGTCGGGCAGGCACTAAAGTGCCATTTGTCATGTTCCATACGGGGATGCACACGGCACCTCCTAGCCTGAGAACACCCTCTACCCTTCTCCCTTTCATTCTTTCCTCTCTGTGGTCCCAACAGAATTCCTCTTGGGGCCCTCTGACCCTGGGAGCAGGGTGAGCAGGCAGCTTGTAAGGTAAGGCAGCACCCACGACAGCAAGTGCTCCGTCTTCCCTGTCCCCTCTCACACTGCACGAGGGGCGAGGGGCTTCTCTCTCCTGAAGGAAAAAAAGGGCATTAGCTCAGCCTCTCCTCCCCCAGCTCCTATGGCAACCCCAGATTCCCAGGGTCCATGCTGCCGGGAGACGCGCAGCTGCTGGAGAGATAATTCAAAACAGTCCGTCAAAGAGATAGATCTAGGAAGCACCTGTGGCCGGTGATGGCTTTTATTGTTGGAGCCTCCCCGGCATCCTCCCCGTCCCTCACCCTGCCAGCTCCCCTGCTCCCCTGCGCAGGAGATGAGTCTGAGAGCCCTCGGAGCAGAGCCTGCAGGGGCGTCGTGCGCCCCTCCTCTAATGCCTGGGCTCCGAGATGAATAGGATGTTCGCCTGCCTCCCCTGCCCTGGCCTGGACAGACACAATGGGCTTCAAGGGGAAGGTCCTTGGGGCTTCCGGGGCGAGGGTGAGGGGTGTAGTGAGGGGAGGGGAACCGAGTACACCCTGAGACAAACTGAATCGTGCTAGGCTCAAATGGTTCAGGGAGAAAGAGCAATCTTGTCATTTTGACCCAGAAGATGAGAAGAGATGCGAGGCTGGGAAGCATTCCCCATGTGAGGGGGGGTTTGTAAGGTCCTCTACAAGTGCCGTGGAGCCAGGGGAGCTAGGAGACTGGTGGCTCAGTGCTCTGGAGGAGCCCACAAGCCTCGCCTTTCCCTAGGTGACCAAGGCCTCGTCTCTGAAGAGCAAGGTCTCGGTCATTTCTGAACCCCACCCTGAGAGCGGGTACAAGGTGGGGCTAGGAGCCCAGGGAGGCCCTAGGGCCATGCTGCCACTTACACAAGCTGTGTGTCCTTCTGCAAGTGACTTTACTTCTCTGGGCCTTGCTCCCTCAGTGATTAGGGGGTTACTTATAGTTCCTACCTCACAAGGTGGTTGTGAGGATTCAGTGAGTTGAAAGCACTTAGAGCCAGCACAGAGCGAGCAGCCAATACATACTGCTATGATTGTTCAAGCGTCTTTCAAACTCCGGGTTTCGTGACGTCAGGGACGGGGGCTGGAATCACACTGTGGCCGCCACTGTGGCTGATGAGGAAGGTTCCTGCATGGAGGCTGGAGCATGGGCCGCACTGAATGTCCCGGGGCCGCCCAGAGCCCAGAGCCTGGCTCTAATGACACTTTGTCCTACCGGCCTGGTGATGGTGCAGGCGCCGTGGACCCGCAGAGGGACTGAGCTGGTCCCAGACTGGGGTTGGGGGACAGGAAACACTCACAGGCACAGAGGGCGGCTGCCCGGCTCTCTGAGCAGAGTGTGCCCTGGCAGGAAAGCCAGGGGTGAGGGGCACGAAGGTGGAGAAGGAGAAGGGGGACTGGGTGTGTGGGGTTGACCCGGGGGAGTGGCCAGGCCACTGCTTGTCCTCCCACGGCTCCATCTCCATTGAGGGCCAGAGCAGCCACTGAGTCCTCCAGGCGTCACTCCCCCAACTCAAACCCACCCGTCGTAAATGCAAGCGTCGCTCCCATCCTAACGCTGCCCACTCCCACTGCCACGCTTGGCCCATCGCTACCTCTGGCCGGGGTGGCTCACCAGCTCCTTCCCGTCTCCTGCCCCAGCCCAGCCCCTCCCGCGCTGCGGCCCACCTCACCAGAGGCTTCTTCACAGTCCCTCCCCCCAACCCCCGCAGGCCTGAGCAGGGGGCATGGGGTCAGCCAGTCCCAAGACTCACCCCCCACCAGGTCCCGCTGCTCACCTGTGGATGGCCTGCCCTGCCGGTGTGTGGTCCACCTCCAGCCCTGCCTGCCGCAGGATGTCTATGACTGTGTTGTTTCCCAAAAAGTGACCTGGAACGCAAGAGACAGCACAGGCTCAGCCACGTGCCAGGCCACCAGCCACTGGGGACAGCCTGGGGCCATCTTGGTTTGTGTCTGGGCAAGTGACTTACATACACCAAAGTCGCGGCCACAGACTCCCTGAGACACAGTATGACATAGTGGGCAAGTGCGGTCCTGGTGCCACCCTGCCCGGGTCCAAATCCCAGCTCTGCTGCTCACTAGTTGTGTCTCCCCATGCCTCAGTTTCCTCATCTGTAAAGTGGGAATGGTTATAATAGCAAGCTCCAGGGTGCTGTGAGGATTACAAGGAGCAGTGGCTGGCATGTAGTAGGGGCGCTCAGTGCTTCCCGTTGAATTGCTGTGCCTCCTTCCATTAAACTGACACCTGACCCTCCAGGCTGATTTGCCTCCAGGACAGAAGGCCCAGCTCCAGGAAACCCTCAAGTCCCCACCAGACTGACAGGTCATCTTCGAAAGTTCCACTGGCAACTCTGGCCTCCTTCCCTTAGCGTGGGAGTCAGGTCCTACGTATTCGTGTGGGTCTCCTCACCACAGGGCAGAGACTGCATCTCCACCCCTCATTGAGGGGTAAGATCCCAGCGGGGGAGATAACACCCCCACTGACTGCAGGGCCCAGCAGACACTGACGGTGGCCTAGAGGAGGTACCAACAGAGAACTGAACCTTCCGGAGCTGCGTGTGGGGAGAGGGGCTGGTCTCCATCTCACTCCCCCACCCACTCCTCAGTCCTTCAGCAAACATCTATGATGCACTTGTTCTGTGGCCAGCTCTGTGCTAGGCTCCACCAATAAAGAAGTAGATGATGCAGTCCAGGCCCCACATGAGAGTGGAACTCGCTCTCCTTCCTTGGGATGCATGCTCAGGGTCTGAGGACACAGGGGAGGCCTTTCCTGGGCTCTGGTTAGACTCCTTGGGTGGCCAAATGACTGTGGACACATTTGCTGCTGGGAGTCAGCACCCAAGGACGCCCTCTGCCTCCTGGGTTTCACATTCCTCCACCTGCTTGATGTGGCAGAGGGGGGTGGCTGGGTGCTTGCCAGGGCCACCAGGGTGCCGGGCTTTCCCCGCTGTGGCTCTGCCCTGCGGCCCCCTCACCAAGGCAGCACTCTCCCCTCCTGCTCACCATTCATCCCAGACCCTGGGGGGAATCCCTCACTATTCCTCTAACTGCCTGTGATGGGTGGTGACAGGTGGGAGCCAGAAGGTCACCGTGCTGACAGCCCCAGAGAGGTCTACAAGACAGAAAGTGGACAAGCCGTCCCGGAACAGAGACACTCCCAGCAGAGGGGCCAGGCTGGGACTGCACAGTGGCTGGGGTGACCTCGCAGCCCTCTGGACGCACCAGCCTCATGCACCTCTGGGCAGGTTCCCAGACTCCCCAGGAGGTCCCCCAGCCCAAGATCTCCCTCTCGCTGGCATGCCACAGTCCCTGAAGTCCCACTTGAGGATCGCTGGGAAAGATGACTGGACTGGGAACGACAGGGGCTCCTGTCTGACACCCACCACACTCCCTCTGACACCTCGGGCACAAGGCTCACTTGTTACCTGCTAATGCCCTCGTTTCTCGCTATGCAAGAGGGAGGCATTGGCTGTACAATGCCTGCGGGTTCCCCCAGCTCTCAATGTGGGGAAGGTTTTTGTTTGACTCCAGAGACCCTTATGGAAAGACATTCCCCTCCCTCCCTCCTTCCCTTCCTTTCCCCACCTATTCCTTTCATTTGTTTAACAACCACTAAGTGGGTGCCTATCTTGTGCCGACAGTGGCAATAGGCAGGGTCCTGTTCCAGGTACTCAGAGCCTCAAAGATCAGGCTCCTGGGACCCAGGCACTAAGTCTAATGCAGAGGGAAGCACAGGAGCTTGTGGGGGGCCCACAAGAGGCATCTACGCCAGCCCAGCATCTGGGCAGACTTCCTGGAAGGGGCGTCGCAGCTGTGGGGTGGGATGAGAGTTAGCCAGGTGAGGAGGGAGTGGGTGTCACTGAGGGGGAGGGTGTTCCAGTAGGGAACAGCATGTGCAAAGGCTGGGAGGTAAGCAGGGTATGTTTGGGAGGCTAACTGTGGAACAGACAAGAACAACACAGCCACGAACAGACCCTTCCAGGGCTCTGGCCCTGACCCAGTGCTGTTGAGGGCCGAAGACCCAGGCTCCTGCCAAGGCTCCGTGTCTCCCCCTCTTCCTGTGATCCTGAGCAAGCAGCTTCCCTGCCAAGAGCCTCAGTTTTCGTGTTTGTCAAATGGTCCTACTCCTGGGGAGCTTTAAAGCCCTCACGAGGCAGGAGGAGTGACTATCCTTTGGAAAAGCCCAGAGTGCAGTCCTGAGTGACGTGCTGAAGGCAGTCCCCGGCTGGGCCAGAGTCACTCCGCTGTGGCTTGCCCCCACAGCATGCACGATGGGGCTGCACGGGCATGCACGGGGAGTGGTGGCCTCCGCACGCGGGCCGCAGGGATGCTCTGCCAGCAGCTCTTGGACTGCACTCCTGGCAGCAAAGGCAATTCCTTCTCTGCTCCATGGAGACTTGTTTAAAGAGGAGTCCTCGAGGCCCAACAGTGGTCCCTGTGTCTGCCCCGAGGGTTTCAAGAGCCGCCAGGGGAAACAGCCCTGTCTCAGGCTGCACGGGAGCAGCAGCAAATATTTGCCGACAGCTCTGCAGCTGCTCCAGAAGGAGCACGGCTGGGGCCGTGTGGACAGGACGCTCGAGGGGCCGGGCCCCGCACGTTCCCAGTCAGCCACCTGAGAGGGAACTGTGAGCTTTTGAGGGCAGGGGCACCTGCTGGACTCCTAGCACTGTGTGGCAACATTTCACATGTCTGCTCAGTGCTCCTGTCAGTCCCCTCAACCTCACGAATTCTAGACGTTTACTGCTCCTCTTAAGACTCTAACAGAAGACTTTAGTTACTTAGAAAAAATGAAAGAAATCAGGAATAATCCTTTCAAATTCCCATTCTCTCTTTCTCTGAACTACCTTCCTGCCCCTCCCTCCAAAGCAGGGAGAGTGGTGTCTGCCCCTCTCCCAGGCTGCTCCTCGCACAACTCCAGGGGGCGCCATTCCCAGATGCCTGTGCCCCAGAACTCTTCGGTGCAAGCCGTGTGCCTGAGCCCACGTCCCCCCACCCTGCTCTCTCTGGGGCTTGGTTCCACCACAACCCCCATTTGGGTTGGCAACACCTGCAACTTGTCCAGTGCCCACGACCCCGTTCTGTCCTGGTCCTCTCCGCACCGATCTTGCTGCCCAGCCTGTCCTCTCGGTGGGCTCCCCCTCCTATCCAGTCAGTGAGGGAGCCCCTGCAAACCTTGCCCTTGGCCCACTTTTTTCTCACGCTCCATGGACGAAGCACTCACCCTGACGGTTTCAGTTACCACGTGATCTGACCGGTCTGGAATGGCCACCTCAGCCCAGCCCCATCTGTCCTGTGGCCTAGTGGACATCATCACCAAAACATCCTCGGAGCCTATGAAGTCCAACACGCCCTCCTCTCCAAGGACATCTTGTGTCTCGACCAAGCCCTGCTATCCAAGCCCCTGAGTCTCGTCTTGACGCCTCTCCCTCCTCATCCTCATACAGTCAGTCCCCAGGGTCCCCCGATGTTACCTTCTAAACGCCCTTGACTCTGGACCAGTTCACATCGCTTTCAGCCTGAATCGCTGCAGAAATCGTCCTCCTTGTTCTCCCCAGTTCACCCTCCTCCCTGCAGCTGAAATGCTCCCCCCACAGCCCAGAGCTGACTAGCAGGATGAGTTCCCAACCAGCCACCTGAGGAGGACTGTGAGCTTTCTGAGAGCAGGGGCCATGCCTGGTTCATCTTTGTCCCCAGAGCTAAGCCCAAGTCCCCGCATGTGGCGGTGGCCCCGTGAACTCTTGTTGAATGAATGAGTGACAAAACCTGTTACTCCATTGTTACTCCATATCCTTTCCGTGATCTCATCCTAACCTCAGGGGACCTGAGCTCCAAGATCTCCTTCTTCTGTGACTTGGCCCCACCCCTTGGCGATGCTCCTCCAGATTCCACCAATCCCAGGAGCTCAGCCCTTGAGTGCAGGCCCAGCGCATGCTGTCCCCAGGGGCTGGCGGACAGGCTTCGGCTGCTCTCCAAGGTCAGAAATCCTGAAAAAGGCGCCACACCCATCCTGGAACCTGCAGGGAAGGTCATGGAAAGTCTCCAAGGGGGCCCCTCGGTGTTGGGGCTTAGCCTGCATGGCTCGCCCAGGCTCCCTGGGTCTCCTGGCCAGGGCTCAGCAGCTCCTTCCAGCACTGACAGCTGTTCTCTGGCCAGCTCTCTGCAGGAAGACACGTTCCATTTCATCTGCTGGGGCCGGGTGGATGAGGAGAGGAAGAGAGAGAGGGGGATCGTGAGGGCAGAGACGAAAAGCCATGGAGACAGAGAGGGAGGAAGGGGAAGGGCAGAGCAGAGGGCCACGGAAAAGAAGAGAGCTCTAGGACCAGGGACATAGAGCAGAAAGGGAACGGGGAGTGTGGCAGGCAGGGGACTCAGAGATAATGGTAGGGAGAGAAGGAAGAGGAGAGACACTGAGACAAAAAGAGAAAGAGACAGAAAGAGACAAGGACAGGGAGAAGAGATACAGAGACAGAGATAGAGAGGGAAGGAGAGAAAGGGAGAAAGAGAACCCAGAAACAAAAACAAAGAGCATGGTAGGAGATGCTAATTCACTGAGGACAGCAGGGAAGGCTTCCTGAAGGAGGGGGCCCAGGTAGCAAGGACTCCCAGGATGAGCGGAATTTCAGATGGAGATGCACGAGAAGCCAGGCAAAGCAGGAAGGAGCAGTGGCTTGGAGGGGGATTGGATCATACAAATGATGGGTCTGGATTGGTGCTTGTCTCTCCTGAAAAAAGCCAGGATCCCACTTAAACAACATGTGTACACACACAGGAAAAGGTACCCTGCTCTGAGTGGGCGAAGCCCCCACGATGTTCTAGTGTGGAAGAAAAGTCTCCCTTTCTTCCTGCGAGCAGGCCAGATCTAGCCCCTCCCCATCAGCGCGATAGCCCCCACTGACCCTCTGACATGGACAGGCAGGGCAGAGAAAAGAATTCTGTCCTGGGGTCAGGACAGAAAACTGGGCTCATCAGCTGACCGTGTGACCTTGGACAGTTTCCTTCCCCACTTTGTGCCTCAGTTGCCACACATGGTGTTGGGCCACATGGTCTCATGGGCCCTCCCATCTCTATGGTTCTTCATTTGATGCCACAAACTCATGGCCAGTGGGCCCCTTGGGACCATGGTGCTTCTCCAGTGCCGTTTCATTTCATCCTCGAAGCAGCCCTTCAGGAGGCTGCCAGTTCTCAGGTGGAGAAACTGAGCCTCTGCGAGGGGACAGTGACAGCCCTTGCCCAGGGTCACGCACCTGGCCAAAGGCAAAGCTTGGCCTTCGACGTGGACATGTCCCAGTCTGCTGCATGTTCCACTGCACCTACTCTGAAGTGCTGGCGGCGCGAGGGATCCAGAGTTCGCGTTTGGGGTAGGAAATGGTCAGAAACGTGTGTACCTTCCAAGGTTCACCAGATTGGAGAGACGGAAGTGCGAGTGCTCAGCAAGAACAATACACCAATTAACAGGGCAATTTGAAGACCGTGTTGGGGGCTGGGGGAGGGAGGAGGGGAGAACCAGATGTTCCCACGAAGGCTCCAAAGTAGCACCGGCTCCCCTCGGCCGGCACACATGTTTTCTCTCCAGTGAGTACGCTGGGTTTCCAGTTTTCTCCTCCTGGAAGAGGCATCCCACGCCCATATTTATGTTCTGTCTGAAATTAATGCAAGGGAAGCTTTCAAATGCTAATCTAGCTGCCAGGACCGGCCGGCCGGATATCAAGCCATGGTGGTGTTTGTTTTCCCGAGGAAGTGCGACAGGAAAGCTGGACCAGTGGGCCAGCGGGTGCAGGGACAACTGGTCTCCCAAGGAGTGTCTGGCGGGAAACCAGCAGACCTGAGCTTCTTTTCTCCTGCTTTGCGGGCCAGCCCAGGGCAGGGCTGGGGCGTTTTCAGTTCATCGAGGACTGAGATGACACCTCTCTGTATCCGGCTTCGAGCCAGGGCTGAGACGCACAGTCCCCAGCCCTGAGGAGGTCATGGTGTGGGGAGAAGGGTGGAGAGATGGGCAGGCAAACACTCGCAGGACAACGTGAGCCATGCAGTGACGGAGGGACGCCAGGGGCGATGGGCTTGAAGTGGAAGGGGTGGGACCCAGACCAGCCTGTGAGGAGTGAGAGGAAGAGAGGAGGGAGGGCGTTCCCGACAGAGGGCACAGCAAGAGCACAGGCACAAAGGGCAGAGACAGTGCAGTGTGTGCCGGCCCCACCAGGAGTCCTCCTTGTTGGATGGAGTGTAAAGTGAAAGGGAGGTGGGCCATAGCACAGGCTGGGGCAGGAGGCTGTGCCTCCCCCGTGGAATTCTGATTACCATAGCACAGGTTCGAGCTGGAACCAAAGAACACGCTCCCAGGTAACTGATCAGCTGTAAGGGAGTGAGTGCTCCGTCCCTGGGAGTGTGTAAGCAGAGGGTCGATGTGCGCTTGTCAGGCCTGCACAGGGTATTCAGACATCCTACAGGGAGTTGGCTGTGTCCGGGTGGAATCAGAGATTCTGCCGCTTTGGCAGCTTTTACCACCCACACCTCTTTGGAGGCTGTGACAACTTCGACGTCAGAAATGAAAGGGCCCCGGGGCTTCAGCTGGCCAGCTCAGCTCTGCCACTGCCACTGCAAAAACGGCACAACCCTTTTGGTTCTTCCAAAGTCCTCTGGCTGTGAGTCTTTTATTTCCTTCAGATCAGATCCTCTTTCCCATTACTATTTGGTTCAGAGGCCAGGAAGCCCCCTCCCCTTGGTTGGGACATATGCCCTGGGGGCTCTGACCAGCCCGTGCCCTGAGGGCCTGGAGTCCACTGTGCGGTCTCCACCAGCCTTTACTGGGACCTAACATGTCAGGTACTTGCCAGGCCCTGGGGACCCCAAGATGAGTCTGATGGGGACCCCTGCCTCCCTGGGGGAGACCTCTCCAGACCTAGCAAAGACCATGAGGGTGATTTCAGGCCAGCTTAGGACAGAGCCTGTGACGGGTGCCGTGGGCTGCGGGGCAGTGCACAGGCTGGGGATCCTGTGGCCGTGGCAGCACTCCTGACGGCATCCAGAGGCTCCTCTCCTAGAACTACAGCACCTCAGGGCCTGCCACATGGACAGTCACAGGAACCCACCCCTCCTGAGCCCCAGGTCACTTGGAACTGAAGCCGGCTCTTAGGGCTTCCCTACAGTGTCCCAGCTGGGTCCTCAGAGGCCACAGAGCACTCTGTCCCCTGCATCCCAGGGCCCTCCTCTCTCTTGTGTGGGAGTCCTGTCCTTGAGGACTTTGGGCTATAAAGGGCCAGGGACCCTGAAATTAAAGTGGCAGCACAGAGCTCCCATTAACGGAGTGAGGGTGCCGGCCCGGCTCTGGGCCGCACCCCTGCTGCTGGCGGGACCACAGGCTCCCGGCAGAGGGAAGACCTGAGCGCTGAGAGAAGCTGAGCGATCTCAGGCTACTGAGATCTCCCAGGCTACTTCTCATCAGGTCCACGCCAGGCTCTCACTCACGCAGTCTGGCTCCAACCCCATGCTTTTAATCTGCGACACTTTCTCCTTCTCTTGCCTTTCCCATGAGCCCATTGCTGAGATCCATAAATCCTCACTCATGGTGGAGCAGCCCTGAGACCAGCCCAGCTCACGGGTTTCCGTTCTTCTCGACTCTCTGCTCCCAAGGGTCAGGGCTGGCTCCAGCGAGGGACACGCCAGGATGGGATATTCCTCTGGCTGGGTGCTCTGGGCTGAAACAGGGATGGCGACTCTGGCCAAGGGCTGCAGGCTACAGCAGCCGTGCCAGCTGCCAGATGTATCTGCGGTGGGGCGGCAGGGCCCTTTGAAACCACGCCGGAAACTCTGAAACACTTCCGGAGGTTGTGGGAAGTGTGGCAGGCCGTGGGCGCCTGCCAGGGAGAGGAGACAGCAGCTGGGTGTGTGCTGCCCCTTGTTTTCCAGGTGAGAAAGGCCCTACATGGACCACGGCCACTCTTCTGTGCCCAGCCATGAGCTCCAAGGAGCTGCCGTTCCCGAGGCCACCAAGTGGAGGGAGGTGGTGGGTGTGGGTCCTGTGCTGAGGACCAGGGGATGATGACAGGGACTGGAAGGCAGCTAGATCTGCACCAGGGAAACTTCAAACACTTCTCACCTCCTCCAGGAAGGTTTTTCTGCCTCCTTTCCATGCTAGTCACTCAAACACCTGCTAGGCACCCATGCAGCTGTGGAATGCTGAGACTTCGACCTCACTGTCTAAGCCCCTCAGTGAGCACATGGGGGAGAAGAGGCTCTGAGAAGGCCACATGGCTGGTCTCAGAATGCAAGAAGTTTTCATGACACGAGGCTGTCTCCCTTTCCCACCCATCCGTCCTTGACTTAACCCTCACCTTGCCCTTTCTTTCCCTCCCTTAAAACCCTTCTGCTTGGCACTCAACTCCCCCCTCCTCTGGCCTCTGACCGCATGGTTTACTCAGCAGTACCTGGGCCTCTCTTTCTAGTTGGTTCTCTGGTCTTTTCATTTGTCAACCTCATCTTCCAAAAGCAGAGATGATGTTGCTAGACCCTAGTTTCCCACCATGGGGGCAGTGGGTGTGGGTTTGAGTTCAGGCTTTGTCATGGGGTAATGCAGGGGCAGAGGCACTCCTGCTCACGGGCCTCAGGGTCAGTGCATTAATTCATTCAACAAGCAGGTAATCTCACCTTCTCAGTGCTCAGAGAGGGGTCAGCCCAGACTGGGAGATGACAAATGTGCTGGGCATGAGCAGGGCTGTGACAGCGACATCCTGTAGGACCACAGGAGCCCAGAGAGGAGGGGAAGGGCATGCTCAGCAGTACAGAGGCCCAAGCAGCAACTGGATGGGTTTCTTCTAGAGAAGCTGGCCATCCGGGAGAACGGCTTACACAGTGAGACCATCATTTTGCTCCAGTTCTAAGAATCTGACTTTCTATCCATACCTTGATTTACTGCTCTGCCAAATGGAATAATAAATACCACCCCGTCTTCCTCCAAGAAGCATTGAGGATGTGGGGGCCGTTTGAGTTGATGGATACGAGTGTTCTTCAAGTAGGATGGTGTCTACCCTCTAGGGAGCAACTGCTGTTGCTATTAGTGAAAAAGATGTTAATGGTTGTTCATATGTTGGGCTTATAACTCTCCCTTCTCTCAAGCCTGAGTCTTCACCATTAATTTGCTTCTGTGTCCGGATCCGTAGGTGTGTTTCTGATTAGGGGACTACAGCACTCCAGCTGGGGTAGGAAACAGAGGCTGGCCTGGGCCTGGGGGCCGAATGTGCTAGATGTGTGGGCTTCGGGATAACAGACCCAGCGTGTGTCTCCAGAGCTCACACTGCCTGCCTTTTAACAGTTTAGATCCTCTTTTCTGCCTGGACTTCTGCTTCCTGTGGGGCAGGTGGAAGCAGCCCTGCATGGAGTGGTTTCCAGGTCCTGGAAGGCTCTTAGCTCCATACTCTTCCCAAGGAATCTAAGAGTGTTCGGGAAACTACACTAGAATGTTAGAATGCTCTGATGATAGAATGTTAGGAAGTTAGAACCATGACATGTTACAACAAACAACAGGATTCTGGAATGTCAGAAGTTAGAATGATATTCAGATTATAGCACACTAGGATCATAGATGTGTGAGAACCCCTGGTTCTCAGAGTTTGAAATGAATGGGCTGTAAGGTTACTTGGTCTACCCCTGAGTCTGGCTCATGCCTCCAACCTAGTTCTTCCAGTTCCTACGTAACTCATTCTATTCCAGAAAAAGAAACATGCTAGAGTCTTCCTGGATGGCTGAATGTGTGAACATCCTGAGAAAACCTGAATCCCTAGAGTTAGGGATAAAACGACTGTTTTCTTTTAATGCCCAGGACTTAACTCTTCCATCCCTGCCCCCAAGAGGCCTGGGGCCCAGGAGAAACCAAGCGACCGAATCAAATAAATTTAATTCTGTGTGATTTGGTCCAGCATGTCTTTATAGAACGTCTCCTAGGTGTTGGCAATTTTGAGACATACGAGCCCTGTCCCAGATGATTACTGAAGAGTGGGTACTAGGATAACATCAGGACGCAGGCCTGGGGGACAGCAACCACATTTACACCTGAGCTGCTCAGCATGGCTGGAGATAATCTTACAACCTGTGATTCGACATGTTCACGGCCCCCATTGTAGGGCAGCACCCCTGTGCTCCTCGCACAGACAGAGCAGGTGTGCCACATGGTTCTGCCCAATCTTGGTTTCCAGAAGACATTACCAATCAATCAGGACCCCTTCTCTGCTGAGCTCTGATGTCGATTTATCATTCTTTACACCACTGGGCTCCAGGCAGCCACTGCCACTCAATCTCAGCTCGCCCTGCCTGAAATCTATTGAACTTCTTGTCTGTTCAGCTCTTGTGGCCTGTCTCTCTTTCATTTATGTCAGATGTTCTCCGCTCTTCAAACCAATAACCCTGCCTCCTCCCTCCTCTTCCTCTGCAGATGACTTCACCTTCCCCTTCAGACAGGGGAGCTCGGATTAGAAGCCATCAGCTGGGAATCTGCTCCCCTTTCCACTACCCAGTTACCTGCCTGCCGCCTCCTCCCTGCTTCCCTGTGCTTACGGGTGAGGGGCGCCTTCCTCAGCCAAGGACAAACCCTGTATCTGAGTGCTGGTCCCACCTTTTCTGTCTTCTTGGAACCCATGGCTTATAATTATTTCCCCCTCTCTCTTTCATATATCGTCAGCCCCACCCCTCCTAGTGTGTTCTTTCCATCATGTTTTAAGCATGCTCAATTCTTTCCCATCTTATAAAAACAGGTGGTAGGTAGGGAAAACAGCGCAGTTACCAGCTTTTTATTTGGCCAAGTAAGGACTTTAAGATCCCTATCTGCTTTCTATAACCATCATTTTTTTTAATGTAGAGAATATTTTAACTTCAAACACAGTAGAAAGGAGATAATTTCAGAAAATAAGTCTATAAATTGAATGAATTTAGCTAATAAAAAATTCACCAACTTGTACTTAATATTTTTCTTATTTGCAGATCAGAGGAAGTCCAAGGACCTGCATCTGCAAGTGACTGGACTGGAAGATCCTGGGGGGCCCTTCAGGCTCAACTTGTCCAGCTGCATGAGCCTAGCAGTTGGGGAACGGGCCTCCTCTCTCCTGGAGCTACACACTCCTCCATGGCAGCAACCTGCTTCCTTCCAGAACATCTGGACTTGCACACTGGCCACAGCCACCTCCCAAAGAGGCAGAGCTTCCATGTGGACCCCCTGACATCACCGAGGCCTGTGCAGAGTTGTCCCAGCTGTCCCAAACCTGCAGAGTAACCTCTGGGAGAGGTCGCACAGTCTACAGAAACATGACAGACACCAAGAGTATTCTTCTGGGGGATGTACCAGCCAAATGAATACTTGTTTCCACAAACTCATCAACATTTCTGAATGTATACAGTAAGGGCATCATGTGCAGGGGAAATGGCCAGGACTGGGATGCAAGAGGCCAGGGTTCACGTCCCAGGTCTGCTTGTATGGCCTTGAAGAAGCCGTACATGCCTTAGTCTTCATCTGCAAAGTGAGGATAATAAAACCCACCTCGTGGTGTCATTGTGAAGATCAAAGGTAATGTAATCAGAGGCTGGAATGGTGGCTGGCACATAGTAGGGATTTTGTGATAAGAATGCCTCTAGCATGGTAGAGTGTCTTAACCCTGTGATATAAAATGAGGATACCCAGCACAATCCCGTGAGGCAGGTATGTTATCCCCATTTTACAGATGAGGGATCGAGGCTCCTGGAGGCTAAATGGCTCCCCCAGGGTCTCAGCTGACAGCAGCAGGGCCATGCTTTATACCCAGGCCTCCCGACCCCACAGCTCTTACCCTTAGAGCCGGGCAGAGGCAGGGCCAGACTGCCATCAGCAATGGGAACCCCAGTCTGTCCTCTCAGCTCTCAGGGTGGGATTCTGGGGCTGGGATGGGTGGCGGTGGCTCTCATAAGCACTGGTGGGGCCAGGCAGGCAGAGGTTCCCTCTCACCTCCGCTTGTGTGGTCCCCACCAGAGCTCCAGAGCCACAGAGCCTCCGGGGCCATCCACTGGACCTGCGGCAGGGGCCTGGCTCAGACAGCTGGCAAAGCTGGGCTGGGATGTCTTACATGCTGCGTCTCCTGAGATAGTTCTCAGAGATACCCATGGACCGTGGGGCTGAGAGGTCTCTGCATGAGCACACGCATGCCTGGGGGATGGGCAGATGCACTCCTAGAAGTGCAGACCCTTCCTCCTGCCCATGGCCTTGGGGTCCTGCGCTTTCTTCGAGGACCCGGCAGGGCATGGGCAGTAAAAGCCCAGCTGCCCGGCAGTCTGGGCGACCCTGAGATGGGGCCCGAGATGGGAGCATGAGAAGTGGAGTGGGTGTGTGTGCAGGTCACACTCCACGGAGAGAGTGCGTGGCCCCGGCCCTGCACGTAAATCCTTTGGCCTGTGACCGGATGTTGGGCTCGGGAATTACATGACCGGAAGAACGTAACGAGGCCGGAGTGGACGTCTAACCACACGCTCCATGTGGCCGTGTTCCGTGCCAACGCGCTGACTCTGCAACAGGCCTGCTTGGCTGGCTCAATGCCGTGAGCACGAACACAGAGCCCTTGGATCCCAGCTCCAGGGCCTGGGGCTGGCCTTGGCTCTGTCCCAGACTTACCGTGAGCTCTGCCCTTGTCCCTACCCTCTGTGGCCGTCAGTTTGCCCACAGCTATGCTGAGGGGCAGGCTCGGGCACAGAGGCTCTGTCCAGCTTTGAAGTTCACAGAGTGGGCTATTGGTTCCGGGCGTGGCTGAGCCAGGGGTGGCAGCTGCCAGCAAGATTTGCACGTGGCTCCAGACCTGTTGTTTTTGGATAGCTGGTCTGTGAGAGCGGAGGCAGGGCTCACTCTGCCCGGACTCTGCTGCTGGCCTAGCCCAACCAGCTCGACAGCCGGGAGGAGAGCAGGGAAGGGGGCCAGAGCCGATGGAGGACTGGGCCGGGACAGTGGCAGTGGGGTGCACAGACTGGACGGCTGTGTAGTCTTTCTGGTGACCTGTCAGCAGGACTGACCAGGGACTGACCAAATTTCGGAGACGGGAGAAACGAGTTGCAGGTGATGCTTGCATGGAGCCTGCTGCTTGTGTGGACGTATGCGCCCCCACAGAACTGGGGTTTCAGGAAAAGAAGGCCAGTGTCCAGGGCTGCCCACACTGCTGTGATTTTTATCTTAGACTCTCTTGATTCCTTGCCCATAGAACAGACATGGTGGTAACTACCCCTAGGCTGGGGTGACCTTGGTCCTGGGCCCTGGGGCCCAACCACTCAGGCAGGGCATGTGGGGTGCTGGTTCTCACCAGCCTCCTTCAGTGACTGTGCCCTCTGGGGGCTGCTCCAAGGTCCAGGGAGGAGGCTGGGGGTGGCTGACTCAGACTGGCTTCCCATTGGAAGTCAGTTGGGGGCTGCCCCAGCGCAGGGTACTTGGCCCAGATGCCCACAGGAGGGAGGGCTGGGGAGGCGGCTGGATTGTGAGTGAGAAGGAGGAGTGCACTGGGAGCACTTCCCAAGTTGCACAGATCCTCAGGCTGCGAGGACTTGCACCGGGCGTCTGGCAGGTGTCCTGCATCCGGAGAGTGGCTCACCATCTCCATGTGGCAGCCAACGTCCTGTTCCTGCCGGCTCCTCTAGGAAGCTCCTCTAGACATCCCCTACAGGAATCCCTCCCCCCACAAAACCTGTGGCTGAATGGCCCCTAAAATGCTAGATGGCCCAAGCCAGTCCTGCCCTTCCTGTTAGGATGAGTAAACTGAGTCTACGATGAGGGGAAGGGACTTGCCAGAGGCCACAGCAGCCCATGGCAGAGTTCCAGTGTGAGCCCAGAACTGTCTGCCAGCTGCTGTGGCCTTAAAGAGGTTAGTCCCGGAGGACCTGCATCCATTATTGAGCCCTCCCTCCCCCATGGCCTCTGCTGCACCGAGTTTGCAGAGGAAGGAAAAGAGGCCTGGACAGACGGATGCCTGGCTCTTGCCCTTGAAGTATTTGGGGCTGAATGTGGGGGACAGACCTCAAACAGTGGACATGCTCCATTATGAAATCAGGACATCCACAAGGACCTCTGTGGGTTAGACCGACTGTACCCCTGGAGGGCCGTATGTGGGTGACAGGCAGGGGAGGGGAGGGCTGGGGCAGAGCTGTGAGAGCAGCCCCAGGCGCAGAGAGCAATCCACCAACCCTCTTGCTTAGTCCTCACAAAGCAGGAGATGAATTCTGGCAACCAGATTGCATATAATGTGAAGGAGAAATAAATGTTTGTTGCTGTAGGCTACTGAGGAAAAGCCAACTAACAAAGAGGTGGATACAGTATCCTGCTACCAACATAGACATTGCTGTCCCCAGCAGAGACAGCCACAGAGAAAGGAAGAAAGAGGGAGGGAGAAGAGGGAAAATGACAGGGGAATGAGCAGGGAGGGACACGTGAGGCGAGCCTTGCACCTGAACATCAGGACTCCCCTCTGCACGAGAGGCCAGGCCCCCAGGAGAAAGCGTCAAGTGTATGGCCCAGCACAGGTGATGATGATGATGATCACAGCTACAGTTTGAGTTTCTACTATGAGGCAGGTTGTTTAAATGTCATGACTAATCTTTACAATGATTCTACAAGGCAGACATTTTTGATTCATCATATAGTTACTGCTATCACTGCTCACTTATAGAAGACAGAAGGAGCCTTCCAGAAGGTGCCAGCCAAGGTGATGTGGCCGAATTGGGATCTGGTGCCAGGACCGTGGGACGCCGAGCCCGTGGTCTCCCCACTGGCCACATGGTCCTCACAGCCTTGGCCCTGGCTCTGCTGGGCTGGCTGGTGGGGGCTGGCTTCAGCTCTGGGTTCTCACGGGGCTGCCTGGGGCACGAAGGGGCTGCAGAAGCTATCCTGGCCTTGGCAGGGGTCACTTCCCTTGCCCACAGTTATGAAAGGACTCCTGACCAGAAGCAGGAGAACAGCTTTGGGTCCCAGCTCTGCCACCAAGCACTGCATGGCTTTTCCTGCCCCATCCTGGGCCCTGACTTTTCTCTTGGTGAAGGAGGAGTCAGGGAGGGGCCAACAAATCTCCCAGAATTCTGCAAACGATCCCTTCCCCACTGTGGCCCAAACCTGCTCCGAAGGCAAAGAAGCAGATCTTGTCTTCATTCTCCTGCAGAAGCGCCATGACCCTCTTCCCCATGCGCTCATTCCTCTTGTAGATGAGCTCCTGGCGGAAGTAGCTGTCAATCTCCTGGGCTGTCACCTGCTCGTGCGGTGGGAGGGTGGTGTTGATGAAGTTGGGCAGCTGCAAAGGCAAGGCAGAGGCTGCCCTCAGTTCTTTCCAGAGCGAGGTGGACTTCAGAGAAACATGCATAGCACGGCCCACGTGGGGCTGGCAGCTTACCTTTAAGAGGCCCCTATGGTCGGCCACATGTTTTGTACATCTTTCTTATCGATTCCCAAACCCTTTGAGACGACTGCTGTTATTCCAGTTTTACAGATGCAGCAAGCAAGAGCAGGCAGACCCAGAGATATGAGCAAAGTCACACAACTGGTGAAGTGGCAGAACCAGGACGAGAGCCTGGCTGCAGATGCCCCATGTACCGCTCTGCCTTGTGTCTGCCCTGTTCAACCTCAGCTCCCAGAGGCTAAGGTCCAGGAGGCTAGGACATTGCTCATCTCACTAAGTGCTCTCACTTCACCGCTGGGCCCAGCGCTGGCACATACAGGAATTCAGGTCACCAAGAGGGCGTGCAGGGTTAACTGAACTGCCTGGTGAGGCAGAAAGGCCACAGGGTCTGGGATTAGGCTGACCTGGCCTTCAGACCCTGTTCTGATGCTGTGTGGTGCTGGGAAAGTTACTTAACTCTTCTGAGCCTGCTTTCTCAAATGTCAGATGGGAATTAAATGAGAGGAAGGGTGCTGCTGTGGGCTGCATTCAGCTCTCATCACCCAACAGAGACAAGAAGAGGGGTCGTCACCTGTGGTTTTCCCAATATGCAGGCCACCATCTGCTGCCACCACCCTCTCCCTATCCCTGGCTGCACCAGGGACATAACCCAAACCCCGTCATCCCTTCTGAGGACCTCAACTCCAGGACCACCCCTCCCCTATGGCTTCCTCAACAACCTGGAGTGGAGCTGCCCAGCTCTCTCAGCTGTGGCCACCTCACCATCACCCAGGCTCACACCCAGCCATGTGGCCCAGGAGCAGCATCAGGAATGAGTTCTGGAACTAGGCTGAGAGCTCTCTGGGTTCAGGGGCAGAGCCTTTGCCATTCCTGGTCCCCAGTGCCTGGCACAAAGAAAGTGAAGGTGAACCCAGTGACGGTTCCTTAAACAATGAACATAAAAAGTTGTGCTGCCCCTTCCTGGCCACTGTGGCCCCTCCTGTGTCCTTCCATTCCCAACACTCTGTCTTTCCAACCTGGATGGCAGGTCCAGGTGTTCCAGCACCATCTCCTCTAATGTGTGCATGGGGTTGTTGAGGAAACTGAGGCAGTGAGGCAGAACATGCCCTCCCTTTCCCCACAGCCTGCCAGTGTCATTCCAGCCTCCAAGTTCTTGTCACAGGACGTCTTCCACCTGCTGTCCCCTTTTCTATTTCTCTATCTTCACCTTCCTGGGCACAAAGCACGTGACCTCAGGACCAGCTGACTGATGGGCAAGGCAGGTGGAGAGCCTAGCATGAGGAGACTAATTTCCTGTAGATTTTAGCTCCCAAAAGGGTTATGTAGCCCAACAACATGGCTTCTAGAGCCGCGCAAAGTTGTTGACACTATGAGGACAATGCAGGTGTCAATAGAGGCTGAACCCTGAGGGACTCTGAAGAGGCTGGGACGTCTATCTGCCCCTGCCATCTGCTGGCCAAGGACCAGTGTGCTCCCCAGAGTGAGAGAGAAGGTAAAGGGGCATGCACTATGGGGCTTCTCTGCTAGCAAGGCTTGATCCACTGTCCTAGGATGAACAAGACAATAAATAACATGATTGGTGTCCCTTAACCCTATGCAGTGCACAACCTGGACAGCTGTATGCAGCAGCCATGCTAGTGCACAATCAGGGATGACACAGAGTTGGTGCCCAGGGATGGTTTGCTTGGCAAATAGATAAATGAAGAAATGAAGCCCTTACCCTACCCTTCACTACAGAAGCGATACTAACAGCCCTGACACAACAGGCCACACTCAACATGTGTGCAGCTGTAGGAAACGTCAAAGCCTTCTGAGTAGGCAGAGCACAGAGAGACTATGATTCAGAGGGACTATTTCTGGAAATATGAGCCTCACAGGCATCTCCCCGTTCCTTGGGCATGTGAGAGAATGTGACACTATGTTGTACCAACAAGTAAATATTTGTTCAGTCAGTGAATGAATGAATGGGCTGAGAGGCAGCAGAGGAACCGAGGTTATGAAGATAGGTCCTGAAGTCAGACAGCCAGGACAATTTGGGTTGGAATCCCTCATTTGCTGCTTATTAGCTGAGTGGCTTCTGTATAACCAGAAAGTTACTTGGCATCTCTGAGACTCAGTTTCCAAACTGGTAACCTGAGGGTAATTCATGTAGTTGTAGGGGTTAAATGAGTTCTGGGAAGTGCTTAGCACACTGTGTGGCACAAAGGAAGTATTGAATCAATGTCAGCCATCACGCAACTAGCATGGCGGTGGAGCTGGCTTTGTCACCTTTGCCCTGTGATGTCAGAGGCTGCCAGTGAAGGGTGGCCTTGGCAGGGGGTAGCAAGATGACAAATAGTTGGCCTTCAGAACCATCCGAGAGCCATGAAGGCAGTTCTGCTTCCCTCCCCCTTCCCAGGCTCCTTGGGACCCGTGGACGTGTCCAGCCCTTCTTCCTGCATTTCCTGACCACAAATGTACATTTGTGCAAAGACGAATCTCCACTCATTCTTCGGGGAGCCAAAAAAAAAAAAAATTAACAAAGACAAGAACCCAAATGTTAAATTTCAAAGCCACGATGGAGTCGGGCTAGAGACAGTCCGGTTCCCCGGGCCACCCGGCTGCTGGCCGACATACTCTGCATGTTCCACACTGATGGGCCTTGGCTCTGTGCCAAGGATGGGGCCTGGGTTTGGGCCAGGCCTGGGGTGGAAGCAAATTAATGATGTCATTAGACTTGTCGGGGGTCTTAAATCTTCCATGACAAGTTTAAGTGCAGGATGCACCATAACATTTTAAAGAGGACACGTAAGGTCCCCAGGGATGGGGTGATGAGGAGATGGATCGGACAGGGCTGGATGGGGCCATGGAGGTGACGTCAGTGTAGACTCTCCCGGATCCATGGCAAGGACTGGGTCACATGTGACAGTCAAGTGCCGAGGTCTGCTGGTGCCACCTACGTCAATGGCCACACGCTTCCTGTACCCCGTCCATCCAACAGACATGCCCTGAGAACTTCCAGGGGTCTGGCCTGTGTCTGACCGGGGGCCACGGGGCACCCTCGACTGGGTCTGCTTTGATGAGGTGCACAGCTTGGCAGGAGGGTCAGATGTGTCCCCGAGAACACCGTGGTGTACGTGCTTTGAGAGGGCAAAGAGGGGTATGTGAGCCCCACGATCGCACCTAATTGGGTGGTCACGTGTCTTGCTTTGTCCAGGACGGTGTCCAGGTCTGTGGCTGGAGGAAGGACGTTGCCTGTTACTCATTTTGACCCTGAATTGTCTTTGACCTTTTGCTCTCAAAAGTATCTGGGTTCGGACAATACATACACGCGGCTACTCTGCACCGAAGGCAGGCTGGGGTTCAGGCCAGGCTTCCCAGGGCAGGGCTTTGGATTACCCTGCTGATGCGGGGCACTAACAGTGCCAGTGGCCTGGGCGCTGCAGAGGCCAGGGCCCTGGCTATTTGTGAAAGTGGGGATCGTGGGGTTGGGGGAAGGTGGGGCAAGGGTGAGGTGCACCCAGGCCCCTGCCCCAACACCATCAACCCATGCCCTGCACCTGTCCCGCTGTGGCCTCCAGAGGCCGTGTCATCATCCTCCATGCTGCAGGCAGAGGCATCCCTCTGACCACATCACTCTCCGGGTTGAGCTCCCCAGGGCTTCCTGCTCTCTGCAGGCGTTTTTTTTCCCAACTCTGGCCTGGCCTGCGCTCTGCTCTGCAAGTCTTCAAGTCTTTCCTGCTGGCCCCCCACCGACAAGGCTTGCTCGGGTGCCCGGCACCCTTTGCTCCCACCAGGTGGGCTCCACTCACAAGCCTGGTTTCCTATCACCTTCCCCCTGAAGCCCTCCCCGACTGCAGACAGAGTGACTACGGCCCCACAGCCCCACATCCTCAGCTCCCTGCAGACTTTGAGGCCTCCAGCTGCAGACACAGCCCTGGCTCAGCCATGTCCCTGTGGGCACTGGATTCAGCCTTGCCACTCTGACACCTGGATAGGGCTGCATATCCCGTCCAGAGGGGCCAGGTTCTGCCTGTGCACCCTGCACCCTGGGTGCAGCATGGGTTGCTCTTCTCATCTGGGTGGCCCAATCCACCCAGTCTCGTACTTCAAGTCCTACTTCAAGTATGAGAACCATCAGGAGACCTCTGAGGCAGCTCTGCTCGCCAGAAAGAAATCAGTGGTCTGAACACAGGTTCAAAGAAAATCTGAGCTTGCCTTCCCCTGAGGTCACCCCATGCCTCCCTTCCTCAGCCTGGGGTCAGCCACAGCCTGGCCAGGCCTTGTCCTGCACACCCCCACCCCCATCCCGGCCACGTCATAGCTGGGCCATCCTGAGTGGTGACCAGTGCACCTCTGCCACCGAGCTCTGGCTGCTCGGGACTCACAGGCCTCTCCCCCAGCAGATGACGGGTGGGGCCTTGCCACCAAGCAAGTCACTAGCGAGATTGCTAGGCGCCCGTCAGTGTGAGGGTTCTTCTCTCCTGCACCACCGAGTTGGTGCCCTCGGAATCCTGAGCCTCTGGCATTGTGGCAACGTCTCCAGCTCCCTCTTCTCTCATTGTCTACGCAGCAGCAAGTACACCACATGTCTCTGTTCGCTCATGCGGCAGTTGCTCCCTGCCATGTGCTGTATGCCAGACCGGAGCTGGGCAACGGGGACCAAGAGATGGGCAGCACACCCTTCCTGCAAGAGCTCCTGCTCTGGGGGTGGTGGGCAGAGATGGGACACCGGCCAGCCCCGTGGCCTAGCTTGGCTCTGGCTCCAGCCTACAGTCACCCCTACCACACCCCTCTCCTGTTCTCTCTTGCCTCTGGCTCATTTGCACGTGGTTTCCTCTGCTGGAACATTCTTCCTCCCAGTCTGTGGCCAACTCAGGTTCTTCTGTGACTGTGCATCTTGCAGGAATCTTTCCTTCTCTCTCCAGCACCAGGCCCTAGCCCCAAGCCCATCTAAATTAGCTGTTCCTGCCACAGTCTCCAGCTGCATCCTCTACCCCTCCCGCACAGCAGGGATCACACTCTGGGCAGTGACTCCTAGAATCTCCATCCTCAGTGAGACTGTAAGGCCCTTAAAGGCAGCTCTCCTGCTCCCCACTAGATCCCTTTTCATAGCTCTCTGTCTAGCATTATAAACTACTTCATTCATTCAGCAAATATTTACTGAGTCCAGCTCTGAGCCAAGGACTCTCTAGCCAGTTGGGATATACTGACAAATAAAACAGACCAAAACCCACGCCCTCATGAAGCTTATGTTCTAGTGGGGAGAAAAAGACAGTAAGTAGTCACTAATCAATGGCCCAAGTAGATGGTGAGTTGGAGGCTGGCAGAGGACATGGGGAAAGAGGAGCATAGTAAAGGGGTGAGAGTGTGGGCGTGGGGCCAGGCTGCAGCTCCGGGCAAGAGACGGCGAGATGTGCGTGTTGAGACGCACATCTCATGAGACGGCAGAGAGGGAGGTAGCCAGGGGTGACCTGGGAAGAGCCTCTGGCAGAGGCAATAGCCAGTGCAAAGGCAGAGGCCTGAGAGGTGGGTTCATGGGCCAGCAGGGAGGCCTGTGGGTTGGGGGAGAGAGGAGGAGGTGGGCCAGGGTGTGGGTAGGACATGGGGGCCACATAGGCCAATGCAGAGACTCTGGCTTTCACCTTGACAAAACCCAGGAGCCTGTGTAGTGTCTTGAGCAGGGAAGTGGCCTGCTTTTCAATCTTACTGCTTCTTGCATGAATGGCTGTTCAAGCACCATGACAGAGGAGGCACAGGCGCCTAGAGGTGCCTGGGAGAATGCCTAACTCCACCCAGGGCATCTGCAAGGTTTCTTAGAGGAGGTGACATTTGACTATGGCCTAGTGAAAGGAAGCCAGGGGGAGGGAGGAGCCTGAGCAGGGGCACAGAAGTTTGGAAGGACAAGCTGCATTAGGACAGCTCCAAGTTCCACAGGTCATCAGAACAAGGTCGGTGGGGTGGGGGACCTGGTCTGTGACAAGGCCACAAGAGGGCAGGTCTTGAGGGCCTTGAATGCTAGAGGAAATATCTTGGAATTTACCCTGGGGGCAACAGGGAGCATGGGAGGGTCTGAGCAGGGGTGAGCCACACTCAGCCCCTTGGGGTCCTACTCGCTGTCTGAGCAGCCTGGTAGTCATCCTTTCTCTAGGACTTGAACCAAAGCAGAATCCAAGTCCACACTCTGAGTAACTGTGGGCTTTTCCTCCTCTGGGCCTTAATTTCCCCAGATGGTGAACTGAGCCTCTCAGAGGCCTCCCTGGTCTTACAGGCTAAGCTTGCAGGGTCCAAGGCCCCAGAGCCACTCGGGCCTGGCTCAAGTTGCTACTCTTAATAACTCAATAACTCAACAACTAGTGAGTCGTGTGGCCTTGGGCAAGTCTCTTCCCTCCTTGAGCCTCCATTTTCTCATCTATAAAAGGGGGGCAACAATAGCTCCTGCTTACCATGGCTGGAGAGAATATTGCCTGTGCCCGACATATGCAGTGATTGCCAGGTGGGTTCATAGGGCCCTGGCTCCAGGTCTCCGGAGCTGGTGACCCAGAGGCTATCTGGGCTGGAGGAGAAAGCCTCACCTGGGATGTGTCGTGGTTGAAGATGACTGCGTTGAGGTCGCCGCAGTTGTAGTGCTTGATGAGGTCCTCCGTGGTGTAGGGCGCCTGCAGGCTCCCCGCCCGCACGCTCTCGTGCTGCAGCAAGGTCTGGTTCAGGGCAAACAGCACCTGGGCCGAGGAAAGAGAGAGGCATGAGACTGTGCTCAGGGACCCTGGCTGGGCTCCAGCCCTCCTCCCTCTGGACTTGGGGGCAACAGGCCTGAAACAGAGAAGGTGTAGGGGGCCGGCCCCGGCTGGCTGGGGCTGCACGTTTCCACATTTCCTGCCTCGACTCACTGGTCTCTGAACACGTTCAGCCTGCTCTCACCCCAGCCCTCTGCCCACACAGCTCCCCAGCCCCGCTCTGGGTCTCAACAGCTTATTAATGACAAAATAAGAACCCTGCTGTGTCTGGGTTTTGGATCGGCAGGATTTTCTTTTGATTCCTTTGTATTCCTGTGCTTAGAGGGTCTCCAGAGTGAGTATGGATTAATTTGTAATCAAGAGCACTTCCAAAGCAAAACACACAAATGAACGAAAACAAATAAAAATCCAAGTTAGCTGTCAAGGCCCAACCTAAAGGCCACCTCCTCCGGAAACCTTCCTGGGCCAGGGCAAGGCCTAAGGAGCTGGGATCCTCAGAGTCACATCCATATTCACATTTATTTTGGGTGTCCTCAGGCTCCTCTGTCCTCTGGGCCACCGTGCCTGGCCTTGGGGACACAGCTGGGCCAGCCAGATCTGCCAGGCATCAGGATCACTTGGAGCGCTATCTGTATAAAAGTCAGACGCGCAGACCTCACCCCGTGGGGTCAGAATCTCTGTATTTTTAACAGGCTCCCTGGGCACTTCTTAAACAGCCTGACTGCCTTTGGCATTTGAGGATCATGGCTGCAGTGGAACACAGCTGCCCGAGGGATGGGGCCCTGAGAGATTCTCTAGTCCAGTACCCCCATTTCAGATGGGGAAAGTGAGGCCTGGTGAGGGGAAAGGACTTGCTCAATCCATGCAGCTGGAAATGGCACTAGCTGCACGTGACTATCTTAGACTCCTTTGGCAGACAGAAGGGAGGACCCTGACCATTATTTGGGTTATTCAGCAGAGATATATAGAAAAACTTGTTGCAATTCCTGTGCAAAATGTCAGGAGGCAGTCTCAGGCCACCTGTCCCTGCTGCTTCCCCAGCCCAGCCCTCAGTTCTCATCCCATTGGCACAACGCCTTGGACAACAAGCCCCCAGCTCTTGGCCCACGCATCTCTCACTGGGTCCACTGCAATGGTCCCTCCCATCTCTCTGCAGAGCCCGCCCCTCCCAACTATCCCCAGCGAGATTATAATATACCTAATTCACACCCCGTGGCTGCGCACACCTGCCCTGCTGCTTCTGCCGTGGTCATCTCGTAAAAACATAAGTCTGATGATCTCCCCCTTTCTCTTTTTTTTTTTTTGCTCAAAACTTTCATGGGTCCCTTCTGCCTGCAGGTTAAAGGGCCAGCTCTTCGGTGGAGCCTCTAAGGCAGTAACCCAGACCCTGCTGTGGTCAGTAACTTCATTTCTTACTTGGCCCCCATGCCTTTAAATACAAAAAAACTCAGCATTCTTCAAACAAAAGTCTTCCACCTCTGTGCCTCTGCATGTGCTGTTCCACATGCATGGAAAATGCTGACCCCTCTGTTCTCCACTTGCAACCTTAGACTTGGCTGTCTAGACTCTGCTCAGCTGTCTTCCCCAGGAAGCTTCTCTGACCATCTAGGGGTGGAGTGAGGCCCCTCCCCAGGTTCCCCAGGCCTCTGTGGGTGGTAGACTGACAGATTAATGGCCCCAAACCCTAACACCTCCCTGGATTCATGCCCTTTGCCATGGAGCTTTGTAGCTCCTTTCCGTTCTGACTCTGGACTTGCTTTGGCCAGTGGGATGCTAGCAGCCATTGCAAATGAAGTCCACTGCACTGCTGCCCTGAGAATGGCCCAGGCTAGCCTGCTGGAGGATGACAGACATGTGAAACAGTTGTCCAGCCACAGCCATCCTAGACCAAGCCCAGCCAACAGCCAGCCAAATCCCAGACATGGGAACAAGCCCAGCCACGATAAGCAGAGCTTACCCACAACTGGCCCCAGATGCATGAGCAGCAAACACTTGTTGTTACAGAGCATGATGTGGGGACAGATAACTGACACAGCCCGGTGGGAACATTAGGTTGTTATTGTTAGCTACCAGCCTCCCCCGCTAGACTGTGAGCATCTTGAAGACTGGAATGGTGTCTTACCCATTTTTCAATCTGCAGCACTCAGCTCTGTGCCTGGTAAAGAGAGGGTGTCACCTCATCCTTTATTTCTTTAGGTACCTTCCTAGGCTGCTTGTAAAGCCCTTCAGTCTAGCTCCTAAAACTCTGGCACTCTGCATTTTGAGGCATGTCACCACCATGTGGCAGTTCCCACCAAGGGGCAACAGTTGCTTGGTTCAAGAACACAGAATCTTGAACAGGAAAGCTCGAGAAATAGATACACACAGCCTGGCCAGAGCAGACACAGGCAGCACAGCCCAGCCTGTGCTCGTGAGGTCACCTCCAGCCCCTCCCTTTGCTAACGGCCGGGTGCAGCAGCCCAGGCTGCTCCCCTAATGAGCTGGCTGGAGATGAGGTCAGAGCCCGCCTCCCCCACCTCTGGGCCTTTTCCAGGCCTCTAGGCTCTGGCCACCACCACTGAAATCCGACCTGCAGCCATCTGGTGCAGGGTGTCGATGGCAGCATGGTGGCTGGAGATGGATCGCAGGAGGCAGTGGCCCTGTTGCTGTGGACATTGCTAAGGCAACAGACCCTTTCTCCCGTACAGCACATGCCTCAGGTGAAAGTGTCCGTGTCGAGCTGATCCGCTCTCCTCCTCTGGGCGCCTGTGACACACAGACTTTCCGTGACCACACCTAGCTGCTGCACACACCTGCCCCTCTGCTTCTCAGACTCAGCTCAGCCAAGACACCACCTGACCCGTGGTGAGGTCATTGGCCCAGGCACCCAGAAGACCCGGCTGGAGGGGAAATGGCTCTCTTGGACCTCGCTTCATTCATGGGGTCACTTCTGCAATCATGTGGCCCTCACAGAGCTGGGAAGTGTTCTAGAGAATCAAGTGTGTTACAATCTGTAGGGTGCTACAGACGGTCCTGGCATGTGATAAGCACTGGGTAAGTGTTTGCTAAATAAAACTTAGAAGAAAATAGACCCAAACCTTCCCAGATGGGAGCTGGAAGGGACCCTATAGGGTCATCTGGTCCAGAGGCTTTTCAGGCCTTTTATAGCCATGGAATCCTTTCTTCTTATTGTTGTTGTTTTCCAAAGGAACCTTACTTGGAACTCAAAATGTGGAGCAGATAAAAATGGAAACTTCCCTGGTTGCTATAAGAGAGACAGGCTGGAGCCTGAACTCCCGCCAGCTCAACGTTCCCCTGCAGCAGGGACTCCTAAGGCCTGCCTTCCTGTGGAACCCACAGGTACCCTGGAGCACAGTTTGAGAACCACTAATCTCACACCCTCATCGCATAAAAGAGGGGAGGAGACAGGAGTCACGGCAGGCAGGACGAGCCTTGCCCAAGACCACACAGTGAGTTGGGGGCAGAGTGGGCTCAAGTTCAAGTCTCCTGACTCCCAGCCCAGGACCCTGTGCAGTAGGTCCACAGGCACAGTCCGCCTTCATCCACACGCGTCGCCACACCCGTTTTCTCTTTGAAGCTTTGTGAAATAGCCAGAAAGAGCCAAGGAATTATTTATTGTTAGCCTGTTACTAATAACTCTGTTATAAATAGTCTATTACTAAGATACCAAACTGAGGCCAGATCATTTAAGAGGCATTCCCATGTGCCACAGTGGGCGTGTGGTGGGGACAGGACCGAAACCCAAGCCTGTCACCTCCGACGTCCCCCAGCTGGGAGGTTTGGCCTCCCAAAGGCCCCGTGCTTCGCTTGGTCTAGGCGCTCATGCCACCGAGTTGTCCTGCCCCTGCCTCCTCGTTCGCCAGGGAATGCCAGTGGCTGCACAGCAGACGATCAGGAAGGACGCCGATCCTGGACATGTGCTCTTTCCCCTACGCCCCGCCCTGTATCCACCCTTTGCAATTTGTAAGGAGTCTTCGCCCGTTCATGACTGGGATTACGAGGTTTACTGAGCACTTCCTATGTGCCAGGAACTTTCTATTTCTAAGATCATGTTAATTTATTTAATCTTTATAGCAACTCTGAGTTAAGTCTATTATTAGCTCCATTTAATAGATTAAAAAAAAAAAAAAACTACAGCGAAGAGACATTAAGTACCTTGCCAGAGGTGATAAAGCTGGAGAGGGGTGGGACAGGCATTCAGGCCAGCCTGGACTGTGTCCTCTTAGCTAACCACTGCCCACGGAGGCCTCTCTCCTCGCTCATGCAGGAGAGAGCCAGCAGGAACGGTGTCTTATTCACAGAGAGGAAGCCAAAGAGGTAGAGGGGAGTGACAGGCACAAGGCCACATGGCTGGTAAAGGACAGAGCTGGGTTCGAAACGACATCTCTCTGGCCGCAGCCCAGGTTCCCACGGCCAGGACTTCAACAGCACGTGTGCTCCTTCACACATTCTGGTGCCTCCCGCAGAGGGAAGCCACATTCGGTCACTCAACAAACGTTTACTTCTAGCTGCTTCTCTGCAGGGTTCTGAGGTTGGTGGAGTCAATGGATTTGGTTTCCATCTGTAGGAGCTCACTTCAGAGGCTATGCCGTCACAGTAAGGGTGGTACACACACAGGCCGTACAATGAAGTGCCTGGCCCGGCCTCCGCCTCCCTCTCATCCACCCTGAGTTCCCAAGCCTGGCGCTGCTCAGACTCCCGGGCTGCGATGCTTTCTGCTCCCGGCCACCTTAGAATAACAAACCTTCTGTGCACGTAGCCTCAGTGGCCCACTCTGGGATAATGTTTATGATAAGGCTCTGACATGGAATAACAAACACTGGGCAAAGGCTAGCGCCGTCTCACCACGCCCCCACGCCCCGATCTCCGTGTGGGGGCCCAGCCACCAAGAGCCCCCAAGCATCCCAGGTGGCCCTCCTCGCCAGGGCTTGCAGGGCACGAGGTGGCCCACGGCATCTGCTGAGTGTGGGCCTGGATGGAGCGAGGCAGGCGCCAGGAAGGTGGGGACAGGTTTGTTGTTCCAGAGCTGTCTGGTAAACAGTCCTGGATGGGCTGGGATGGTGAACACCAAGGCCTGTGTTCACTCGGTGGCCCAGCGACGGCACTGTGAGGACAAGGCAGCGGACCCCTTTGTCAAGAAGGTCTGGGACTGGCTCTCAGGGTGGAGGTCTGAGGTGGGCCGACGAGCACTGCTAGCCTGCCCTGAAGCCCAGGGGAATCACAGTGAAGACCCCAACCCACTCTGCCATGCTTACTGAGCACCCCACATGTGCCAGGCACTGTTCTAGGGGCCGAGGAGTTAGCCAGGGACAAAACAGACACAAATCCCTACTCTTACAGAGCTTACCAAGATGGGCAAACCAAGAATCAACTTATTAGTAAAAATGTTAATGCACAGCATGTTGGGGGGCACAACAGTAATTCCACTGAACTGGAAGTTAGGACTGCCACCTGGCCACGGCGATGCCTCATGCCCCGTGCCTTGGCCTGTCAACAGGCCAAGAAGCGGGTTCCTGTGCTGGCTGCAGTGTTTGATCCCGACTGTCACAGGAAATTGGATTGCGACTCCAAGGAAGGAAGGAAGAGTCTGTCTGGAATACAGGAGATCTGCTAGGGAGTCTCTTACCACACACTGGGACTGAAGTCGATGGAAAACAACAACAACCCAGTCCAGGCAGGGGGACTCACTGCCCAGACCATTGGGGAATGAAGGTTTGGGCCACCCCGCCTGGTTAAGAACCATGAACAGTTGATGCTGCTGAAGGCAAAGGGAATACAGAACGGGCAGCAGAAACAGAATGTGGTTATAAATACCAGCTACAACCACATGGCCGGTTACAGAAACAAGGACTGCAGCTGTCAGGAGTATTACTCCTCTTTTTGTTACAAATACGTGTGTGCATGTGTGGACGTGTGTGAGTGTGTGTGTATCTATCTCACATATCTTTGCTTTCTACCCTTTCTTATTCCCTTATCATGTAACGTAAGTATATTTATTGACTTTATATTGCAGTATTTATTGTTAACTTTACATCATTGTACTTAAGTTAGAGGATATCAAGAAGAAGAATACATGTTATCCAAGGACTCTGTATTCTCTTCTGGGGAAAGAATCCGTGTATTTTGGTTTGTATGCAGTAGAGCTGCATCATGTTAGGTGGAACTATGAGCATGCTATTGTCTTTATTTAGAGATGAAGTATAGTATAAGGAGATGTATATAGGTGCCCAGTGACAAGGGCTAGACTTGTGATGGTTAGTTTTAAGTGTCCACTTGGCTAGGACACAGTACCCAGGTATTTGATCAAACTCTTTTTTAGATGTTTCTGTGAAGGTATTTTTTTTTTTAGCTGAGATTGACTTTTAAGTCAGTAGATTTTTAGTAAGACAGATTATTCTCCATAATGTGAATGGGCCTCATCCAATCAGGCCTTAATAGAAAAAGTCTGACCTCCTTCAAAGAAGGGCGAATTCCATCAGGAGACTGCCTTCAACTTGAACTTGAACTGCTGCATAAACTCTTCCCTGGATGTCCAGCTTGCCAGCCTACTCTGCAGATTTTGGACTCACCCACCCACCCAATGTATGAGGCAATTTCTTGAAATCTCTCATGCTCTCTCTCTCTACACACACACATATACACAATGTATACTTTATATATACTCATATATATTATATATGTATATAAACACACACATTCTATTGATTCTGTTTCTGTTTCTCTCTAGAATGAATACAGGGTTACAAAAAGAAAATAAAGCAGGAAAAGGGGTGGGGAATGAGCAGGGAGGGAGATCAGTGGGGCAAAGGCCCTGTGCACATTGAGGACAAGCAGAGACCAGGGTGGCTGCAGCTGGGTCAACAAGGAGGAGAGAGCGAGGAGAGGAAGTCCAAGGTAACAAGCACGCCAGATTATATGGGCATTGCAAAGATGCTGGGAAACTGTGCTACACCATAATCCTTTCAGATAAAAACTGTTATTTCCATATGACAAATGAGGAAACTGAGGCCTTGAGGATGGTGACATCACTTTGCACAAGGTCTTACACTGAAGACCTGGAGTTGTGATTCAAACTCAGGCCCAGCTGGCAGGACCTGAGTTCTTTTCTGCTATCCCTGGGCCCGACAGGCCAAGCCACCTCCACGCAGCCTTTGGTTGGAAGGACAGACATAAACAGACAAACAGGGATCAGTCTGGGAGGCCCAGATTCTGAGTGGTCAGCTGGGAAGGAGGAGGGGTGTTAGAACCTTAGCCATGGGGCACTGTGAGAGTGACACATCGGGAAAGAAAGAGTCACCTTTGCCAAGGTAACCCCACCTGGTATACAGCCTCCCTGCTCTGTTTTCACTCTGTGCCCCACCTCATAGAACCTTGTTCCCAGCCCTAGGGACTTCACCTGTGTGTCCCTTGTGTCTGGAACCCTCTCTCCACCCACCAGTTCGCACTCCCTTTGCACCTGGCAGAGAGGCTCCTTCCTGCTGGAGAACTGTCCCGAGTCATGGACTGGGCAGGTTCCCTGCTAAGTGCCCCCAGAGCACTTGACACTTCCCAGGCCACGGCTTCACAGGGAATGCTCTGAGGACAGGCAATTGTCTGTCCTGGTCTTCACTGTTTCCCCAGAGAGAGCACAATGCCAGCACATACATAATAGATGCTTGAGAAACACTTGCAGAAAGAACCAATGAATGAAAAGCCGAGCGAGCCACCCATCCCAGGACGCCCCTCCTAAGCAGCTCCTTGCCAGGACACAGCACCTCCCGTGGCACAGAGCAGGGAGGAGCTGAGCCCTGGACCTGGGCCAGATGCATCCACCGGCACCCTGGGCAGGGCAGCGTGGCAGCTCCACGGCACGGGAAACTTCTCCAGTGCGGGAGGCCGTTTCCTCAAAGGTTAGAGCAGGCCAGGCTCTGGCTGAGGTTTATTTATTTATTCTCCTTGCCCCATTGGCAGCACCAAAGCAGTGCTGACTACTTCCCTGCTTCCTGCGCAGGATCCTGAGTCTTCCGGCCTCCCAGCACAGAATCCTGTCTCCAGACACTGGGCTAATGAGCAGGGGCATCCAAATAAACACAAGGCTTCCTGGAGCTGGGCTGGCTTGGAGCTGGGAGGCGGCACAAGAGATCTCTTCACCACCTGACTCTCCACTATGAACCCCTGGGTGAGTCACTTTCCTTCCCTGGGCCTTGGTTTACCCACCTGTGAAAAGAACTAATTTACACATTCATTGAACAGATATTTAATGAGCACTTATATAGCAGATGCGTTTCCAGGCCCTGCAGGTACAAGAGTAAACGCAGCAGTAAAGATCCCTCCCCCAGTGGAGGTTTGATTCCAGAAGGAATAAGCTGACAATAAAGAAAGCAATAAGTAAATCTTCTAGCATGTTGGGAGTGATAGTTGCTAAGGAGAAAATAAGGCAAATAAAAATACAGGAAGTGCAGGTGTGTTGGGGGTAGACATTTAAGATAAGATATCCAGGTGAGGACACAATGAAAAGTGACATTTGAGAAAGGACTTGGAGGAGATAAGGGAGGTAGCAGAGAGGGAGGTAGCTGAGAGTACAGCGAGAGAGGAGCTTTCTGGGCAGAGGGAAACAGTAAGTGCAAAGGCCCTGAGGCAGAAGCAGGCCTGGTGGGTGTGAGGAGAAGGAGGAGGCCAGCGTGGCTGGAAAGGAGTGAGCAAGGTGAGCTGGGAGGTGAGTTCCGTCTCAGGCAGGGGCCCAACAGGAAGCAGATGGCACACGGCCAGTGAAGTCTATTCCATGAAATCAGTTCAATTGAAAGAGTGATTGGAGACCACTGAATGATGGGAATATTCAAAAGGTGTGGACAGGGGATTGTGAGCAGTGTGGAGTGGTAGCAGGGGAAGATCAGCTGTCTCTAAACCTTTAGGGGAAAGCAGGGAGCAGGGACCTGAATCAGCCCAGAGCCACAGGCTTTGAAGAGGGAGCACAGCTACCCGAGTGTGGCTTGGACCATGGCAGTGCCCGGGAGGGAGGAGGGTGACAGGTGGAGGCAAGAGATGTCTCACTCCCTTCCCTGTCTGCCCGCCCATCTCCTGCCAGTTCTCCCACTGGAATGAGGATGAGGGGGAGCCCCAGTGATGTCAGGTCAGCCCAGGGCACAGAGCAGGGCAGGAAGAGTGGAAGGTGGATCAGGAGGAAGCCGAGGCTTTCCAGAACAAGGCAGAGAGGTTATGGTGAGGTGGGCGCTGGGGGCAGGTCCTGGGGGGTTTGGGGCTTTGCAGGCCTCTGGGTTCCCAAGTGATGGGAAGTCATGGGGCGTCTGGGCAGAGGCGTGCTGGGGGGCAGGGGTGAAGCAAGGACGCAGGCTGAGGATAAGGCAGCTCTGCCCTTCTCCTCCCCTTCACCATCTGCCTATCCCAATGCTCAGCTACGACCCAAAGAACCATGGACTCGGCCTTGTGCACAGATGTCCCCCGCCCCGTGGACGCCTGGTGGTGGGACGCAGCAGTGCTGGCCACACCTCCTTCTGCCCTGCAGTGTGGGCTGGCTGAGCCCTCCGTGCTTTCCTGGGTGGGCATGGGAGGCCTGACTCACCCTAGCTTTCTTCCCTACTTTTCTCGGAGTGCTTAGTTTCTCCACCCAAAGACCACCCTTAAAGATCCCAGTGTTCCTCCTCTGTCCTTCAAGTCATGCCAGGAAATGCTCATAAATCCGGAGCCACCCACATGATGAGATTAGCATTCTGTCGGGTAAGGAGGCTGATGGCTGGGACTGGCTGGGACTGGCCCAGAGGCCTGGGGTCTCCAGGAGAGGAGTTTACGTGGGGCCTGCCGCCCAAAGTGTCCCTTAGTTTTTGGTTTTCAGCACAGACAATCCCAGGGGAGGCTGAAGACCTGGCTCTGGTGCTGCAGGCTCTGACTCGGACCAGCTGCGGGACCCACTCTCTGGGCCACAGGCCCCTTCTGAAACACGAGGATGTGGGGGGACCTCTCAGCTCTGGAGGGCTAGCCAATGTGCCTAACACTTCAGGACATTACACCGCACCACTCACGATTTCCAGTCTGCACCCCAGGCACGTTGCATATGGGGGCTCATGTATTCTACATACCAGTGGTGATCCCATTTCACAGACAGGAAACCCAAGGCTCAGAGAAGTAAGTGGCATCCCCTCCCCCCAGCGCCGGGGCCCCATGCCCACTGCCTGAGCTCTGCCCGGGCTTCACGCGTCATGCCCCTCCTGCTTCTGCTCCCAGTAACCACCTCTGGTCTCCTAACCGAATACACTCTGCAAATGGAGGAAAAGCAATAAAACACACTGGAAAGTTCCAGAGAATCACCCAGACTGACCAAGTCTCAGTTGAAAAGCTTTGAGCAACTTCCAGGTGATGGGGGAGATGGACAGAGGGACAGGTAATCATACCGTGGTAAGTTAATGGTAAAGTGCAAAGGGCTGGGGCCTCGGAGCGGGTTTCTGGCGCAGCGGGGAGTCGGGGAAGGAATCACAGGCTCTGCTGGATGGTGAAGGATGAGCCGGGTTGAGAGGGGAGGGCACAGACGTGCAGGGTGTGTTTAAAGACGTGTCAGGAGTTAGCCCCGGAGGGATTCTGTGGTGCAGGGTCTTGTCTCACTCCACAGGCTCTGGGCTCTACCCAGCCAGCCTGCACCAGCCCCTCCTCCACCTGCTCTTCAGACAGTGGCCGAGTCAGCTGTGGAGGCCAACGTGGATGGGGACCAGAGGTGAGCCGACCAAGACCTGTGGAGGGACAGTGGTCTATACGGAGGCAATTGGTCAGCGGTGGCCATAGCCACCCTCGTCATCATTACTGTTATCAAGCAACTACTTCCATTGGCTCAAAGAATGTCATTTTTATGTTTCCTGCCGTCTCAGACCTGCCCTGCTGACACAGCTGCCTAGACTTCAAAAGGCAAGTCCCCATTTTCATTTGCAAAATCAGTATGAAATTCCTAGAGGGCCTAATTCCTCTGGTCTGACCACACAGCAATTTCCAATTTGCAGGCGGTGGGGGGGGGGGTCTCATGGGCCCTCCAGCGGTGTGGGGCCCCCCTCTCTGCTTTGGTCCTGGGCGGCGGCCAGGGAGGACGGGTCGAGTGGGGACCTCCAGGTGGCCCTGTGTGGGAGGAGAGGAGCTGGCTCCGTGAGCACTGAATACTGAGGAGAGAAACTGTAACTCGCCTCAGCACTTGGCTGCTGGGCCACTGGCTACCAAGCGCTTCGGAGACAAGCAGCGGCAGAAATGGCAGGGCCCTGACCCGGCTCCAAGCCTGGGACCTGCTACAGCCAGGCTGTGTGAGGCTCTGGTCTAGCTCTTTCAGTGATGTGCTATTCTAAAAACCTTGCAAGGCCTTGCTGCCCTTCCTTAGGACACAAACACACATTCTTTAAGGGAACTTCAGTTCCCTGAGCACTGGGGTGGGTCCCAGCTGCAGGAGGCATTCTGAGGAGGGGCCAGAACGTGTGTGGACGGGATTCCAGTCCCTCTCCAGCGTGCAGTCTGGACTAGCGCCAGGCCCTGTGCTGGGTGCTGGGGCCATGAGCCCAAATCAGTGCTCATTCTCTCCTTGAGGAGCTCGCCGTCAGGGGTGGGGCAGAGCAAGGGAGGAGGTTCCGAGGACTTGCGACAAGATCAAGCACACTCGTTAAAGCTGGGGCCAACGGATGGACAAGGTGCTGTGACAGCCCAGGAGAATTGATTGGCAGGTGGTGCAGGGAGCACAGACAGGAGATCCCAAAGGCGGTGACTCTGCAGCAATACCCCGTGGGGCATACCTCTGCCACATGGGAAAGAAAGAAAGGCATTCCAGGTAGTGCCAACCGCCCATGCAAAGGAATAGGGGGTGGTGATGCTGGCGGGTTTGGGGACATGTCCATGATCGTCCTGGGCTGGAGTGCAGCTTGTGGAGGGGGTGCAGGATGGACCAGCGCAGGGAACAGAGGTGGATCCACAGCTCAGACTTTACGGACTATTGGGAGCACCTGAAGTCTGTAAGGAGGCGGCGCTCAGTCAGGCTCTGGGTTTAGAAGCTGCCCTCTGGCTGCTGCCTGGAGGAAGGCTTAGTGGGGCAGACAGGGCAGGAGACAGTCCTAGCCCTGGGCCTGGAAAGGTGAGGATGCCCCTCCTGGGCCCCGGGCGCTTTGGGGATGCAAGGACGAAGTGAGAGAAGGGTTAGAATTCCAAATCTTTGCAGGCTCCCACATTCTAGAACCCGTCGACTCAGGGTCCTGAGGCTCTCCCATTGCCCGTCACTGCCCCCTCTCCCCTTCCCCAACTTTTGAAGCTGGGCCCTCCACCCTCTTCTCCTCCTTTTAGGGATCCTGGGCTGGACAAAGCAGAGGCAGGCAGAGCTGCAGGAAGGAGAGCAGCCTGCTCAGGCCGGGCATGGGACCCCGTGGTGCTGACAGTCTGGGGAACAGCACTCCTCCTGGTGCATCAAAGGGGACAGCTGCACCAAACTTGGCCTCACAGACAAAATGCAGTGCCAACTCCTCCTGCTTTTAGCCTGTTTGAAGTCACAGGAGATCTTCCTGGCAACAGGATAGGAGTGCAGGAGACTTTGGCACTGCCAAGAGACCATCAGGCGAAGGGGGGGAGTCCTTCGATCCCGCATGGGGCTTCTCATTGTGCAGAGAGAACACCAAGCCCCAGAGAGGGCAGGAAGGTGCCCAAGGTCACACAGCAAGCTGGGGGATGCAGACTAAAGCAGGAATGAGGCACCCATCTGCTTCACTTGGGCAGCTCGGGTCTCCTATGCCCCCTTTTCCTCTCTTTCCCCCTACCACAGAGAGGGAGAATGTTTTTAGACCCAAGGCAAAAGAATGTGAAACTGAAATCTGAGCCTCAAGTTTTGGGAAAAGAACACAGAGGAGTCAGACACATTCTGGATGAGCAAAGATCAGCTTACACTGCAGATGGGAAATACTTGGTGCTATCCAAGGCCCTCTTGTCGCGCAGGTCTGACCTGGGAGGGTAGACTGAGTGCAAGGTGATGGGAGCAGAGAAGGACCCCCAAGAGTGCTGGTTAAAGGGGCCAGACTGCTTCCAGCATCCGCCATGGGCAGAGGGAGGACTGCTCCAGCCTCTTAGATCCCTGCCCAAATCTCTGCTGGCATCCCCGCGTGGAAGTGCTACTGGGGCCCTGCCAGATTAGGGGCAGGGGTCCTTGCTGGCCCCCACTTGTCAGCCCCCACTTGTCAGCCCGCACATCCATCCTGCCCCACCTGGGAGCTCACCTCCTCTAAGAAGTTCTCCCCTTCAGCTACGGTCTGTGTCTGTCTTCGCCTTGTGTGAGCTACTGCAACTGGCAGGCCAGAGCTTCTTTCTGCCCTGGGTGTCTGGGGCTCCATGTGACTAAGGGTTGTGTAAGAATGTGTGTGCACATGTGAGTGTGCATGACAAGAGAGAGATGGAGACAGAGATAGGTAAACTGAGTCAGGACAGGAGTGTGGACTGTGCCGTGTGCTATCTTAGCCACTGAGAGGCCTGACCACAGACTCACATTCATGCATGCAACAAACGTGTGTGTTGTTCCTGGTCAGGTGCTGTGCAGGGGTTCTGGGGAGCCTGAGATTAATGGGGCTCAGTTGTTCCCTTCCCGACACCAAGGGGCCCCATGGATCATTCTCAACGGTCCAGTCTTAAACTGGCCCACCAGGCCCTCTGTGATCTGGTCCCAGCCATGTTTGTGTCTTTAACCTCAACCCCCTCGATGCTCTTCCTTTTGCTTTTTTCTCCTTGCTGCTGGAGGGCACTGCACTGTGGTCTCAGGCCCTGGGGTCCAGCGTCCAGGCTGCTTCTCGTATCCTGAGCACCCCTGACCTGATGCGGATCCCACTGGTTCTGGGCCTTATAGGGAAAGGGGATGCTGTGTGTGGGTGCAATATTTAAAAGTCATAAATGAGACTATGGCACTCCCAGACTTAAATTCTACTCGGCTCTCCTCTGCTCCAGGAATAACGATGACCTTCCTCAACACGGGCTCTTGGCAATACTTGGCAGGACACTGCCTGTCCCCCAGATCCCCTGACCTCCTCTCTCCATGTTTTTACTGTTTTAAGTGCTGCCTTTATAGTTTTTTTTGAATGTGCTATTTCTTTCCACTTCAGGGCCTTTGCACATGCTGGTCCTTTTTGCCAGGTATGCCCTTCCTAGCATCCCTCCCTTTTTCCTCACTAACTGTACTCAGAGAGAGTTAACTAACTCTATTTCAGAGAGTGGCTCAAGGACCACCTCTGAACCTCCTTCCCTGATCCCCCACATCAGCTCGGGGGCCCCTACACCCTGTACTCTTCCTTCAGAGTACTGATAATAATATGGCTTTATGTATTTATGTGGTTAATCATTTGTTTAATGTCTGCTTATTCTAATAATGACATTAACTACCATCGATTGACCATTTGTTCTAGGCCAGGCACTGTCCAAAGTTCATTACAAATATTTATTTAAGTTCTGGCAACTCTGTGAGGTGGTTCCCATTTTTAGCCTCATTTTACAGATGAGGGAAAGGAGGCACAGAGTAGTTAATAACTTGCCTGAGGCCACACAGCAAGTAAGTGGTAGATGAATGAAGACAGTCTCGTAAAATTAGCCACGTCCCAAACAGTCTCCTACCAGGTTCTCTGCAGACATGACCAGGGTGGAGACCATGTCTGCTTCACTCATCCTCGTATCCCAGGACCTAGTCCAGGACCTGCCACTTGTAGCCTCCCACTAAAGGGCAGAAAGGAATGGAGAAGGAAAGGGGAAGGAAGGAGCCAGAGGAGGGGAGAGGCTGGCGTGCCAGCTGTGAGAAACGCATCTTTGCGCAGTCAGCTCTACAGGAGACGCCTCTAGAGGCCAGGTTTCCCTCCTGCAACCCCACACTCCTGGCTCCTGGATCAGAGAGCGCCAGTGTTTGAAACCAGTAAGTGTGCTTTTAGGAATGTGCTGGGGCCCAGATGAGAGCCAGAGCTGGGCGAAAGCCTACAGTCAGTCAGAACCTCGGGATCAGAAGGGCCTCAGAAAGGGCACAGTCCAGGGTGTCACAGCTGCGGGATTTCTCTTTTCAAAGTACACTCTTTTCCCTCCACCCCTGGCTCTGGGCACATCTCCTTGGGGGACACACCTCAGCTTCAGGCATCGGGTTTGTCAGTGTAGTGGCAGGGAGCCCGTCCCCTGCCTGGCCGGCCATGCCATTTCGGGGCATGGACATGGCTGACAAGAGGACCTTCCTCGTGTGGCCCTGAAATCCTTCTCCTGGAGGCGTTGCGCCCGCTGGAGGAGCCCGCCCTACCCGACCTGCTTCTGAGACTGGTATCTGTTCCTGTGGCGGTGAGGGCCCCGGCCCCTCGCGCACCCCTTGCCACCCTCGCCATGGCCGGGCTCCGGCCATGCCGGCCCCACCCAGACCCACGCAGCCCTCGCTGCCCTTGGGGCCGCGGGCCAGGGCAGGCCTGGGAGGTCAGCGGGCCTGGGAGGCTTCCCCCCATCCCGCTCCTCCGCCCCCCTTTGAAGGGGATCAGGTTCCCCCACAAACATAATTGAACGAAAATATGAGAGAGAAAAGGTCTTTGTTCTCCCATTTACAGCGTCAGAAAATATGTAACAAATTAGCCGTTTATGAGGTAAGAGAACGGGCTGCGCGCTGCGGCGGGAGGCAGGGCCACCGCACAAGGGGGCCTTTCAGCCGGCTGCGCGGGGGGCACAGCCGGGGCGGGGCAGCTCTGCCCGGGGCCTGCCCGCCTCGGGCACGGCCTGGCACCGAGGGACGCAGGGCTCGGGAGGCCCCGCCCGCCCCTGGCACGGCCCTGGGCAAGGCGTGGAGGGCAGGAGCAGGGCGCCGCCAGCCGTGGTGGGCACCGTGGTGAGCCTGCTCTTGCGGGAGTGGGGACTGCACCACCGCTTCCAAACCTGCCTCTGGCCGGCTCCCCGGAGCAGCCCGGCCTCGCCTCTCCTTCTCGGGACCCGTTTTTCCATCTCTAACACGATCATCTCTAAGGGCTCGCCCACCGCTCTCGGGGACGAGCGTCCAGCTGCAGGCAGGCCTCCGTGGCGGCCCTGCTGGTTCCTTGAACCTTGGGGGCTGGGGGTTGTCCTTGGCATCGCGCGCGCGACCTTTCTCTCACACACCTTTGCGAGTTCCTCAGGGCTTGATGGAGAGAGAACTCTAGCGGAGAGCCGTCACGGAAGCTGAGGGGAGGGTGGCCGGCCAGGCGGGAGGCAGCCCCTCGGCAGGCAGAGGACGGGCGCTCCCCTCTTCAGCCCCGTCCGGGTCTTTATTCCCCGCATGGGGTGTGCAGAGTCACAGGACGGGGGGATGAGACAATGTGGAAGACACCCCTCGGCCCATCCAGTCTGGTGATTAAGCATTTGATGTCCTCTGACTCGTCCCACTGTGGCTCTGATGCCTCATGACAGACACTAAGGCTTTTTGAGTCTGTCACTCACATTCCGTGGCTTTGGCATCTCTAGATTTGGAGTTCGGATTCTGTGGTTAGACCATATGTTTCTAGGGCCTGCATTTCCCCTTCATTTTCCAAAAATTTTTAAATTCATGATTATTGTCTAGAGACATTCATTTATTTTTAAAAGTATAAAACACCATCTAAATGCAGACAAGCCTGCGTTTGGGAAAGGGCTCAGTGTGACAAGGCGTTTAACCTCCCATACGGTCTCCCAGGGCCAGGACAGGGCAGGCCGGTGACTATCCCACCGGCTCCGGGCAGGGATTCTCCCTGCCGCCAGCCCTGGGGACGGGACTCTCTGGCCCTTTCCCCCGCAGTCCTTCAGGGACGGGAGCCTGCGGCCCATGCCAGTCTGAGGCATCCCTGAGAAAAGCGGGGAGCTGGGCTTCTGCATGAATATCCCGAGTGTTTGGTCTGCAGTCGCAAACACATCGCTTTCCTGGATCTGATTTTATTTATTTTGGTTGGATCTTTAACAGTTCTTTACAAGGCTGAAACTGAAGCTGCCTGCGGTCCCCGGGAGACTTGCTAAAACTTCAACTGCACCCAGTTTAGCAGAGCGACTTGAAAGTTAATCAGCGGTGAGGGACAATTTGCCTCATTATTTCCAGCCCTGGAATTTGGCGGCAGATGGAATTCGGGGCCTGGTGTGGACGCGGCAATGAACACAGCAGGGCCTGTCGCCCTTGGTATGTCCTTGCAGGGTCTGGGCCTGATATTCCCTGTGAGGGTGGTGGTGCCGGGAAGGATTTCCCGCTCGGGAGAACAAGGGCAGCAAGGCCGGCCCATCCCAGGTTAAAGGCCGCCGCTCCACGCCGCCGCTCCACGCCGCGACGATTAATCCTTTCGATACCCGATTCCGAGCACTTATCTGGGCTGAGACCTGCGCTGGGTTCTGGGCACGCAGGGGTGGAACTGGGTTTGGGTGCTGTCCTCCAGGGTGCAGACCAGAGACGCTGGGCCAGATTCCTACAGGAGGGAACCCCTGCGGCTGGCACCTCCTCCATCGAGCTGTGAAAGACGACTCTGTCCCACTTGCCGTCACTTTCACAATGAGGTCCCCTTGGACCCCCGACTTTAATGGTAACCCCCTCCCAGGTCCCCCTAGCGCCATTTACTCCGCTGTGCTTTTCTAAACAGACCACCTTCTAGCACACTGCCTTAGTTACTCGCTCGTCGTGTTCACTGTGGAGCACATCACCTCTGCTAGAAGGTAAGACCCTCCCTCCGTGAGGGCAGGGATGTTGGCTTCGTTCACTGACACATCTCCAGCACTGGCACATAAAACGTGCGTGATAAATGTCATATGAACACAGGAACGAACTGTGTGGTATTTTATAACCCATTACCATTCCTGGCGCCCCCCACCAACGTCCCTCACCAGCCTCGAGCCTCCCTCCTTTCAGCAGCAGGGTGCCGGTGCCTGGGGTGAAGGCAAGGCAGAGCTTACACACCACCAAGGGCAACTGTACACTTTAAAGTTCTCTGAGCTTTAAGCTCAGAGACGGGCAGGGGCCCAAGGTCACACAGCACGAGAGCACATGTTTTACACAGACCTTGGGATATGCCTGTGGAACCACCTGTTCCCCAGCCAGCCAGGGGGTACTGGGCCTACTCGAGGCTTGGTGGGGTCCCAGGAAAGTGCCCCCATGGGGAAGGGGGAGGGGGAGCTCTCAGTGAGGTCAGCAGTGGTGGGCAAGGCCCTGGCCACCAGGCTGCCCTTTCCCCAGTTGGCCCGGCCCCTCACCGATTCTAGCACCCGGTGTCCTCTACCTCGAGTGGCCCTCTTGCCCTGTGGGCCTCACGCCCCAGCCTCCCTCAGCAGGTGGAATGACAATAATGTGAAGTCAACGGATACCACTTATTAAATACTGAGAACTTTTCAAATACACACACACTCACTCATTTAATCTTCCCAAATCATCTAAGCAATTAATATTTCAGTTTTAAAAACAACAAAGCTAAGGCTCAGAGAGATCGGACAACTTGCCAAGGTCACTCAAGTAGTGGAGGAAAGTTTTCACCTCCTGGATCTTTGGACGTGCCTCCCCTGGGCACGTGTGTGCTGTGCTGGCACCCCCCCCACCCCGGGTTCTTGCTGAATGTCCCACCCCAACCCCCAGTGAGTACAGGCTCTCACCCTCTGAGCTGGGAGGGGCTCCTGTCGTTCCCAGCGGGGTTCCTAAGCTCCAGGCACCAGCCAGAGCGCTCCCCGCCAGGTGGCTGCTCTGTACAGGGCTTTGTGCTGTGGGGACTTGAGAGGTGGACAGAGAACCGTATTAGCAGTCAGAGGCCCTGGGCTCGAGTCTACCCATGCACGGTTATGGCAAATCGACTTATCACCCTGAGTCTTCCATGTCCTCATCTAAAAAATGAGTATAAGAAATCCCAGGACTGCCTGAGGAACCTGACTCGGCTCCAGGACCTGGCCGTGGGAGCAGGAACCAACAGCCCCGATCTCAAGACTGACTGGAAGGAAGCTGCCTGTTTCCCCAGGGCGGGAGTTGCCTTGGCGATGTCCCTGTCAGGGGATAGGTGCTCAGGGCCGTGCCATCCTCTGAGGCAGGAGCTCAGCATCCCAAAGCAGCCTGCCACATCCCCAGACCCCCACTGCTGGAAAGTGCTCTTCACGCTGAGCTGGACCCTGCCTGCCTGTCCCAGACCAACCGTCCCCTGGCTCCCAGAGCTCATCCGCGCCCTGTGACCCTGGACAGGCCCGCAGAGATCTGGGGCAGCGACCATCCCCTGTGTCAGTCCTCCTCCAGCATGGAGTCCAGGCCAGCCCCCTGCCCTGGTCACCCTCTGTGCACCCTTCAGGCTGTCATCATCCCTCATCAAAAGCAGCAGACGTAGACATTTGAGGAAAACAGCCTTCTACAGGGGTTGGAACAATGAGGCACTGCTGACTAACTCTCCACCAACCAGAAAATGTAATTAACCTCACTGCCCGCCCTGCGGCCCTGGGTAGCGTGTTCTCGCTCTCACTCTCGCAAACATTCACACATAGACGAGCACACACATGTGCATGCACTCTCCCAGTCACATTGGTATTCTAAAACACGCCACTGAGATCTCACTCAAAGGTATGTGTCAAGGACAGACAGACACACAAACCCAGGTGCACACAGCCCCGCAAGCCCGTGTGCATGCACACGCACTCACACACGCTCCTCCAGTGGAGATTCTGCTTATGCCGAGGCCTGGCCAGTCCACCATGTCTTGCTCTGGGCTCTCTTCCTCCCTCCCACACCTGTGGGCTCACTCTGGGGACAGAACTGTCCCCCTCTCTACTCTGGGCATCTATGAATCTCGGAAATTAGGCCATAGCTTGTTTTTTAGGTTCTGGTATGAAGTGCAGGTAGCCCTCAGCTGTCTTTTAGGTTGTGGTGTAAAGTGCAGGTAGCCCTCAGCTGTCTTGGGGCTCAAGCAGGCCCCTTTTAGGACAGCCCCCCTCCACCTCCGAGCTCTGAGCTTCCCCGTCACAGGCAGTAGGGGGGATAGGAGGCAGACAGGGAATCAGACTGTGGAATCAAATCATGGCTTTGCCACTTACTCAGTGACTTTGGACCAGTGCCTTTTGACCTCTTTGAGGTATTTTCTCTTCTGTAAAATGGGGGTGTCTTTTTCTAAGGGTTGCTGTGAAAGTCAGAGATAATATACATACTATGCTTCTCATTTTTAACTCTTTTAAATCCTACAAGATAGGTGCTATTATCCCCGTTTTAAAGATGAGAAAACTGAGGCACACAGAAGTTAAAACAGCAACACATGGCTGTGATTATCATTTGTAAGCATGATCCTTTCCCCAGAGACCTTTACATTTTGGTTCCAGCATCTGAGGGACAGGACATCAGTGATGAGAACACACTTGTGCGCACTACTGACCCCCGATCCAGGCGGTCTTGCGGGAGAGGCTGTGGCCCCATCCAGCATGTTGTACACAGAGTGCCACCTGGGCCACACCCTCAGGTCCTGGAGTATTTGCGTATTTCCAAGGTGCCATCGGCCCTAAAGGCCCCTCGTGGACATGGCGCCGGTGAGGCATTCAGGGCGTCCAGGTGAGAGGTGGGGCTGGCCCAGCAGAGCCATCGGCGTGATGAGGTCTTGCTGTGCTCATGCATCCCTGGGACGCTGCAGGTTCTCGACGGGAGACCTGGTGCAGGCCGGGAGACAGAGGTACGGAACGGGTAGCTGCCCGGGGAAGCCGCCGGCGGAAAGTCTGCCAAGTCACTGCAGCGTCAGCACATTCTTGGGGTAAATGCACTGAAAAGCCAGTCCTCCTCTGACTCTACTTCCAAGTGAGAGTGAGGGCCTTGCTGTCCCAGCAGGGTCGTGCTGGGTCACTGACTGGGGCTAGAGGCTTTGGGGAGAGGGGAGAGGCCTTGGAACTCTGCTAGCTGCCGTTCTACTGAGGCAGGCGCCTCCCTGACGCAGAGCGCAAAGCCTCTGCTTGCATTCCCCTAGTGAAGGGGAGCTCACTGGGGCCTGGGGCTTCGGGGAAGGTGGATCCTTGGTAGGCACGCCTGTGAGCAGAGGGAGGAGCAGACGGACAGAGAGGAGAGAGGCACAGCCTTGCTGCAGACGAGACTGGGTGGTGAGAGAGAGGCCTTCAGCCCAGCTGGACAGGAAAGCAGAGACTTTGCTACAGAGAGTGGCAATAGGGCAGCAGAGGTCCTCCTGCTGGTCTAATCCTCTGGGTTTTCACAAGGTGGAACCAAGGTCCAGAACTGAAGCCTGTCAGTTCCCAGTTCAGAACTCCTTCTGCGGGGAAGCCATGTAAGGGATAAGAGTTGAGGGGCTCCAGGAATCACCCCCAACCTCAAGAGGGCTCTTCTGGGCCTGGCTGAAGTGGCCCCTCGCTCCCTCTCTGGTGGGAGGGCTGCAGGTGGCCACTGCTGTGGCCTCTTCCCAGGCTCCCCGCCTGGGGGAAGGGGTGTGTCCCGCATCCGGAGGCCTGCTCTCCGCCACCAGCCCTCGGAGGATGTCGGCAACTCCCGCATCCTTCCTGAGCCTGGATTTCCCCACCTGTGGTGGGGGGGCTCCTTATCCCCACCTCACAGGCTTGCTGTGGGGGCCACTGACACACAGGACAGCACTCGGCACAGGGCTCGGGTCCTTCGGCAAGGGCCCCCAGGCTGGGTGTGGGGTCAGGACTGCAGGGAGGCAGCCCACGGTCACACATTCCGTGGCCTCTTCCCTTACCTCTTCACTCCTCCCCCTGTTGGAGAGGGCAGTGTGTGGGCAGGCCTGCCTCCTCGGGCAGCGCAGACCCGGAAAGCCAGTTGCTGCCAGTGCTGTAGAGGCAGGGCCGGAGGACACTCCTGCAGTCAGGGCTACCAGCTCCCCTCAGTGGTCTGCAACTCGACCCTCAGCTCTGGTGACCACCTCCTGACCACCCGCCTTGTGTTGCACGTGCTCTTGGTCCCACATTCTCACTGGTGTGGGTGGATGGGGTTGCCGCACCCACTTCTCAGATGAGGAAAATGAGGCCCAGAGCAGAGCAGCAGGTGCCCAGGCACCCAGCTCTCCTGGCAGGTGGAGGACGTGCACTCGAACCCGTGCCTGCCTCACCGCAAAGCCCATGCTCCATGCATTCTGCATGCAAATGTACTGAAAGCAGAGGATGCCAGTGGAGAAGGACTATGTAGGAGAGAGGTCCCCACCACCAAGAGGCCAAGTGTAGGTGCAGGATGAATTATTGAGGATGTCATTCAAGGATCCTGGCCCTTTAATAGTTTCTTTTCTTCCTCTGTGTTCCATTGTTCCCAGGCCCCAGGGCTGCCCGTGGAGCAGCTAATCAGGGGCAGTTACCACCGTGGCACATCATAAACAGTCTGTAAAAGGCTCAGGGAGCTCAGCTCACACCCCAACAGAGCCAGGCCGCACCTCTCCCTGCTCGGGCTGCCCACAGGAGGAGGCCACCCTGGCCCGCACAGGCCTGGCCTTGCCGGGTCTCCAGGCCTTCTGGGTCTCCATCCTGGCCTCGAGCCCGTGTGGGGAGGATGAACAGCAGCTCAAGTGTACCCACAGAGTATCTTAGGCAGCTTTCCCAACGTCACAGAGCGGGCTGTGGGAGGAAGGCGGACTGGATGTCTTTGTTTCACAGAGCAACACAAGCAGGAGTAAAGGCCAGCCCCACTGTCTGAAGCTGAGGTCTCACAACAGCCCTTTGGTAAATGCAGGGGAAGAAAGTCCATCACCAGCCTCACCAGCAAAACTGACCGCAGCACCTTGCTCCAGAGCCCACTGTGGCTCCCACCTACCTCCCTGTGCTTCACGGCCTGATAGCACCTTCCTTAGCTTCACCATCCCTCACTTACCTCCTGGTTCTGAGAGGTCAACTGACTACTCCTGAGCCCCCCAGGACCCTACTGTCTTTCATACCTCCCACTGGGAAGGCTCTCCTGCCTGCTGCCCGCCTGCACTGAGCACCTCTTCTTTACAAGGAATTCAGGGGGCTCTGGGGCTGGATGCTGAGCTCAGCAAGAGCAGAACACAGTGGTCCTGGGCACAGCTCATGACACTCAGCTTGGTGCAGAGTAGGAAAGACCTCCCTTGGGGACCACTGTCTGAGCTCGCAGGAGGTACACACCCTCCCAGCCCTAAGGGCTCAGGGAATGCTCAGGGTGGCACTGAGCTGGAGGAGGCTGCTGAGTTCCCAGCATGTAGCTCTACTCCTTTAAGGGAAACTGACTCTCTGAGGCATAGCCGCATGTGGGGCCTTGGACTGGGAGTCAGGAGCTTGGGTTCACGCTCTGCCTCCACCACTAACTGGCTGTGTGGCACTGGGCAAGTTCCTACCCCTCACTGGGTCTTGGTTTCCTCATCTGTTCGATGGGGAGAGGTCGGAAGCTCTGACAGAGTGGAGAGCAGGTCTGTCTCCTCACCAGGCCCCGGCGCCTGACAGATGGCAGATCCTCAGTCCTGATCCATGTGTACTAACCCCCCAGCAGTGGTTCTCAGAGAGGTGGGTGACATGTTAGGTTTTTGCTGGGGGTGGATGGGAAGGTCACGTGCAGTTGGAAAGTCAAGCAATCCCGCTGGCTGCGAGCGGCCTGAGGTAGGCTCTGTCATCACACGCAGGCCAGGGCAGAAGGGCCGGGCTGGGGCTGAGCCCCAGACTCACCTGCGGTCAGAGGAGGAGCACCTGGCTTCCTACATGGAAGGACCTTCTAAGTTTATCACTGAGTTGGGTTGTGGTTTAACTCATGGCATATTTATTTAACATAAAATATCTCTAACTCATGATATATAATGTATTTTACACATCCAATTTATTTTAAAATATATATTTATTTCAAATAAATCAAAGAGAGTCTGAGCTGCTCTAGCCGAGTTAGCAGGAGCCATGGCGTTGTTGAGAAACACTGTCCTGGTGCAGAGACGCTTCCAGAGAGCTGTTCTTAGAGAAGATGATGCTTAGAAAGCCAGCCGGAGGTGCGGGGGCAGGGCACCTGAGTTCTGTTTCCGCAGTTGGGCTGCGTGTGTGACTGCGGGGTAGGGAGGATGAGAGTGCCCAGAATGCCACCCCTAACACTGCCCATCCCAGCAGGCTCCCCAAAGTCAGGTCTGGCGGCTGAGGTGTGTGACAAAGAGGTGGCCAGGGGATTCCCCAGCCGCCAGCCCAGGGCTCCAGAAACGTGAATGCATCAGGGAAATCTATGGGCAGCCCCCAAAACACGCTTGATTTCTCAAATCAAGAGGTGAGTTTTCAGCATCTGTATGTGCTCTGCAGTGGGATCAAATGCCTATGACATCACCTCTGTGTGGCCCATGACAAGTCCCTTAGTCTCTCTGCTTTGCATGCAGGGTTCATCACTTATTGGGATGTGAAACATTTGGGGTGGAGATAGCCCAAGGAGCTTCTAATGGCTCCAGGGCCTGGAAAGCAGCATTTCCCTCTCCTTGGATTCTCAGGAGACCTCACTGACCCTGTTTGTGGTGAGGTCAAGGTCTCAAACCCCTGAGAAAATGAAGGGCAAATTGAGAAGGGGCCTATTAGGGAAAATTGTCAGAACGGCCACTTGTCACTGGTCTGAGAATGGGAGCTGAGGCCACAGCAAGGGACGGCCACCAACACTTGGACCCACGATGAGGTTCCCTTGGTTCTTAAATAGGAGGGATTTAAATAAGTGATGTCATCAAGCTGGATATCAGCCAGCTTGGGACAGCCACTCAGGACCCAGTCAAGACAGCTGAGTGATGTCATCAAGCTGGATGTCAACCACCTTGGGACAGCCACTCAGGACCCAGTCAAGACAGCTGAGTGATGTCATCAAGCTGGATGTCAATCACCTTGGGACAGCCACTCAGGACCCAGTCAAGACAGCTTAGATGCCAGGGCTGAGGGGTGGGGGTCCAGCGAGGTCAGACAGGCTTGCCACCCTCAGCTCAGTGACTACAGGCTGGGACCCTCAGTTTCTTCCTGTTAATTGGGGACAATGAGCCCCTCCTTATAGGCTTGCCTAAGGTATCAACAACCCAAATGGGGGTTTAGGGGCTCAGCCCGGGACCACACACAGTAGGTGGACCTAAATGGTAGAGTTCCTGCCTCTCTAGGGCTCTAAGGTTCAGCTCCCCTCCCCCATGTTCTCACCCCCTTGGGCAGCCCTGTCCCCCTCACTGGCTGGTCCTTGGAATTTTGAAGTCTTTCCTTCCTCACAATAAGCCCCTAAACTGAAAATCTCCCACTAAGCCCTCCAGAGCCCGCTCCCACTTGGAGGTCCTTAATGTGTAATGTGGCCCCCTAGCTTGGGTGCTGTGCCGGCAGGAGGGGCAAGGGGCAACCACACTGCTTGCCCCCCCAGCCCCCTCTGCTCTCATTGGGCCGTAGGGTCTCCATGAGTGGACCGTGCCCGAGGGCCACTCGGTCAGCAGCTGCTGCAGCCTTTGAGGGACACATGGCCTACAGTTGGCAGAACAAATAATAAAGGAAAACCACTCAGCAAATGGTTGCCTTGTGTAGCCTGGGTGTGCAGAGGCCAGAGGCGCAGGGCCCTGGGTCAGCGCTCTTTCCAAGTGGCCCCTGCTAGGATTTGGGCTCCCAGAGCAGCTTCTCCACCCTCAGTCTCTCTCAGAAGCTGTCCCTGGTCTTTCCTAGACTAGATGGACTGAACAGAACCCAAAGATGAACCAAGCCTCAATGGAGCGCCCATGTCCTAGAGAGTGGGGCCCTTAACAGAGCAGGGAGTTTCAGACTGTTGCATGGGAGCTGCAGCCCCTTCCTCACGGGCCCTCGGCCACCACAGGCTGCCTCTGTCCTGTGCATGGCCTCTGTGCGTTGTGTCGGCAGCGAGCCGTGGACGCACGCTGTGGGAATGGGGCCGGAGCACGGTGCTCCCACTCAATGCCTGTTCTAAGCCTGCAGTGTGGGCAGGGTGGGGGCGGGGGTGATTGGAGCTGGGGAAACTGAGGACAACTGGCCCTAGGTACCCCACAGAGGTCCTGTGGCTCTGTGCCTGCCTTATCTCTCATGCTGCGACATCACGACTGGTCTGGCCTTGGCTTTTCAAATGCTTACAAGAAGCTAATTTTAAATATCCCAGGAGGCAAGACAAAAGGAATGTGCTGGCTTCTGATAGCGTGAGCTGCCCATGGAGTCCCTCTGTCAAGGAGAAGCCTCCCACCGGTTCTTGGAGGAGCTTCCCTCACCCCGTGGCCGGGAGAGGGGCTGTGCCAGCGGGCGCTGCTACTGCGCTGACTCACGGGGACTGCGGGCACGTCACTCCGCTGTGCCCGGCTCCTCACAGTCAGTGGGCGCAGGAGCCAAACCCACCTGCAGGGGCAGAAGCCCTATCTGGGGTCAGCGGGGACTCCACCCTCTCTGTCACCTCCCCACCGCTCCCTACCCCCACTGCATCACCAAATCTGCCCCCTGACTCTTCAATCCACTGTGCCTCTCTGTCCCCTCTCCCCGGTTCGGAGCCCGCCTTCCCCCTCCATGTCCCTTCACTTCATTCTCCATCAGTTCTAAGCTCCAAATTGAAACACAGCACCTACAGCACATTCAATGACTATTCCATGCATAAATTCACGCATGACACTTGAAGACACTCTAAAAAACGTACATTACCAACAACAAAAAGTCCTTTGCTGGACCCCATTGTTCTTAGGATAAAGTCAATTTCGTCACTAAGCGTCAGGGACACGGGCCCCCAGGGCCCCTCCCTCCTCATCTCTTGTCACTGCTCACCCCACATTATGGGCAGCTGAACTGGCTTCTTTGTGTCCAGCCCTCTCTGGCCTCTGGGCCTTGAACTTGCTTCTCTCTTCCCTCACCAGCCTTTTCCACGCCCCTCTGCCTAAATTCTATCCATCCTTAAAAATCCCAGCTGAGTGCCACTCCTGAGGCCCTTTCCTGTCTGGTCATAAGTCCCCCTGTGCTCTCTGGGGTCTCACTGCCCTGCCCCAGGCTGGCGGGACCTCCCTGAAGGCAGCAGCATGTCATTCTCATTTACCCCCCCCCCCCCCGCGGGGGCCCTGAGGACACCCTCAATACATCTTTGATGAACAAATTGCCTGTACTGACATTAAATACTACCCTTGGCAAGATAGTCGGGACAGAGGGGCTCAGGGACTGCATGTGCCCCTGGCATTTGCTACCAAGAAATGAAGCAACTTCATAACTTCACTTGCATGAGAAAACCCTCCAGAGTGGGAATTCAGAAGGAACTGGGTTCTAGACTCAGCTCTGCCTCAAAGCCAAATCACCTCCCTTCTCCAGGGCCTCAGTTTCCCCTCCTGACGAAAAGGACATGCCCCTGCCCTGCACGTTTTTGAGGATCAGACAACATAATGGTGGTGAAAGGGGCCTTTGACAAGCCCAGAGCTCTAGCAAGACATACAGGATGACTGATATTATTCAGGCACAAAGAGGTTTCTCTGAGGTCTGTTATCTCTCTTTTATTTTCTTTTAAGGAAACGGCTCAGCCTAGCCCGCCTGCATTATTGTTGGCACTGCGAGCCAGGGAAAGAGGGAGGCAGAGAGGGAGAAGGAATCTTTAAGGGAGACTCTCTGGGGGACACTAATATTTTTAATAGTTTGTGGGTTATGAAGCAAATCTCTGTTCTCCGTATTATATATCTCGGCTGAGTCCGAAGAATGTTTCCAGCGTCTTTAATGAAACTGAAGCAGTAACCCAGCAGAGAGAGAGAAAGGCAGAAAGAGGAGATTTATTTGCAGAGATGTTTGCTCAGAGAGAGGAGAAAGCGGCTGGAGGCAGGGGGCCGACTCAGCCACATTCCCCCAGCCCTCAAGCGGTCCCTGGTCGTGCGGGACCACCTGTCCTCACCTTTGAAGAGTATGGGAGGCATAGCCTGGCCCCCTCTCCCCATGGCTGGGGGGCGCCTGTGCTTTCCCTCTAATTGTCTGGAGAGGGGCACACCCGCCAACAGTTGGGGGAATAGGCTTTTACAGCACGGAAGAAAGCGGCTGTAAGAAAGCCGGCTGCAGCCCGGAGCCTCGGTGGGAGAGCAGAATTATTAATAGGTCCTACTGAGGCCTCAGGAAAAATGCAGGACTTCATGGAGTTTAAAAGGTCAGTGTGAATAACAAAAACAGACTTTCGGGGGAGTCAGAATGGATTTAAAATACACTCAGAAGAGCCTGGGGCTCCCTTGCTGTGGTGGGCGCAGCAGGCACGTCTTTGTGTGTTCCCGGGCATGTGTCTACATCTCTGCGTTCTGGAGACATTTGTCAGCTCCGAGGGAGCTTGCAGCCTCACAGGGTGTGTGCTCCGGGCAACTTTTAGGTGCCAAGAATGGCAGCTCCGCAGCAGAGCTCTATAAAGAGAGGAGAGTGGATTAACTGGTCCTAAGGACATTTCCAGCTTGGAGAGTCAAAGCTGTGGGGGATGGGAAGAACTTGGCCACTGGCACCCCAGGGCCCCAGGGTCCAACTCTTGCTGGTCACTGACTGGCCGGGTGACTCTCGGTGAGTCGGTGCATTCCCCTGGGCCTTGCTGTGTGGTTCCCACACATACGGCTAGCATCGGGGGAAGGGCGACCAGGGTCTACAGGTGCCTGGCACTCTGAGCACGCAGCTCTTTCTCCTCACGCCAGGTCTCTTCTTCCAAAGTCTGTCATCACTTGTCCTTTACCTGAACGTTAGAAGATTTATTCAATTAGATGATTATTTACTGAACGCCTACTGCGTGCCAGCTGCCGTTCCAGGAACTGGGAGACAGTCAAAAACTCCTGCCACCTGGAGCTCATGTTTTATGACCATTGGTATCTACCTGCCCTGGGGTCAAGCGAGTCCGACTCCTGAAGAAGAGGCTGGATGTGGGAAGTGGGGGTGGGCACCCCAGCCGTGGGTCTAGTCAGAGCAGTCATGACTGCGGAGGAGGCACGTCATCTCTCAGAGCCTCTGTCTCCTAATCTGCAGAATGGGGATAACAGTAGCAATCCTCTTTTGGGGGGTGATTAAATGCATGGCACCATTAGGGGCTTAATAAATATTTGTTAGTTTAAAAACATATGTAAACTTTAAAGGGCTCTAATTCTTCTTTCCCTCTTTCTCTTTCATAGTCTTCTGCATGTTTATTAAGTTCATGCTGAAGGGCTGAAGTGAAGCTACCAGGAAACCCTCACACGTCCCAAGAATTTTGCAGTGGGGCCTGACATTACCTGCTGGTACAACCCCTGATGCTGGTGCTATGGCATGGAGATGAATCTGGCAGGTTCCTTGACCCTTTTATATACAGTGTGGTTGGGTAGACTCAGCTGCAAACATTGGGGTGGGACAGAGGGAGGGGCTGGAGCTTGTGGGAACCAAGGGAGGCATCTAACTCTGCCTTGAGGAGCTGGGAAGATTTTGTGACTCCCTGAAAAAGTGACCCCCACCCAGCCATCACAGTCATAGGCTCCTAGCCTCAGAGGGTCCTTATTTTTCTTAACCAGATACTCTTCCTTATTTTACAGGTATAGAAATTTGGACCATAAAAATTGTGTCCTAGGGCACATGTGGTACATGGCAGGACTGAGACCCAGAATAGTAATCCCTTTGAACTGGCATTTCAGGAAATCTGAGTTTAAATACATGTGCCGGGACCAGGCAAGGATGCAGTGATATGGAATCCCACGCCCTGTGAGGGATGGAGTCAGGGAGTCCTGATCTGAGTCCTGATTGCTGAGGAATTCTGAGTCCAGATTTACCTGGTCCTGAGCTCAGGTTAGCAGGGGAAAGTATATGTCACAGATGAGGAGAAGATGGTGCTGGGTTTAAGATAAGGTCTTGGGTCCCACTTGGTTGAGCTGGTAAAACGTGCAGCCCTAAAGAGGGTGAATTTAAAAACTAACTTCCCCCAGATGGAGCCAGTGGCATTTGATTGAATTGAGGTAACCAAGACCCTGGTCAATGGTCTGGCCGGGGAATGACCATTGGCAGAAGAGATTGTCAGGTGACAGAAGATGCTCAGATGGGTAAAGGCGCCTGTAGTCCTACCCTCTCAGCACTGGAGTACTGGAGTAATCTGGGATCTCACTGCCTCTAGTAACATTTGCCTGTATTTCAGTCTAGCTTGGTCATGCCCTTCTGAAGACTCCTGTGATCCTTATTATTAAAACGATACCTTTTAGCACTTGGTAGACTTCAGGATGTTTCCTTCTGCATTCTCCTACACCCAACTTTCCCTTTCATGCCTGTGTATCCTGCCTCCAGGCAAAAGTGGAAGATCTTGGATACCATCGAACCACTGGGTAGAGTACAGACCTCTGAAAATTGTCTCCTTCATAAAAGCACCAAGAACAACTGGCAAGAATGGTCAGAATCAACTTTTTCAAAATTCTAGAAATTAGCCAAAGGCTTATGGGATTCTAGGAGCATTTAATCAAGAAAAACAGCTAAATCTCAGTAAGAAAAGCAAGTTTTGTGGGATGTTAACTTGCCCTATTTCCAACGCCCTTTCTGCAGTAGCCTTGGAAACCAACACTTGCGATCAGTGAAAACCAGCAGCCTGGCAGTCACTGGAAGATATGAGTTGGAGCTCTTTCAAGGTTCCATTCCCAAAGAATTGTTACTACCCCACCTGTCTGATGGTTCTCTAGAAGATCCCACTGTCAGTGCTGTCTGTATTTTCTGTATTTACCCAAACTCAGAGCTTGCTTAGTGAAAGCAGCCTTTTCCCACAAGGGCATTGTTGAAAACAATCAGAGGCAATTGTTTAACATCATAACAGTCTGGGGCTTTGGATAACAGCTGAGGTGAGCAAGAGGCTAACCAAAAAGCTTAAAAGGAAGATCTAAGGAATGACATGCCCATAAGGGGCTTCAAAAAGCTCCAGCATATTTCTGGGAATCATGCAAAGGGCTATGTGAATGCCCAGAGCTGTGCACATGCTCAGGAAAGTGCTGAGATGACCCTAAGCTCTCACCTTTGGCTAACCTTGAGGTTCTGAAAACAGGAAGTGCAGGCTGAGGCAGAGTTGCAAATTGCATGAATGGGGGTGTTGAAGGTGTGCCCCAACAGACACACAGAGCCTTTCAGCAAAGATAGAGACTTACTGGTTCCAGACATTTAAGGAAATCTCTGTCTAATCATTAGCTGATCACTAAAGTGAGCAGAAACTGCAATGGCTACACATGAGAAAGAATGTACATACTTTGCAGAATTAGTTCAGAAAAGTCACTAACTAAACAGTAACAACAATAATCAGTAACAACTAAAACAAACCCTGAGGAGGGAGAGAATATGATTTATAGATTTGCCACATTACATTCTTTTAAATGCTTAGTTTTTAACAAAAGATTATTAGAAATGCATAGAAACAAGAAAGTATGGCCCATAAATAGAAAAGGCAGCTAATAAGGAGTATTCTTGAAGAAGTCCAGAAGTTGGACTTACTAGGCAAAGACTTTAAATCAACTATTTTAGATATGATCAGAGAACTAAGGAAACCATGTCTAAAGAACTAAAGGAAGTAAGAGAATGATGCCTCACCAAATAAAGAATATCAATAAAGAGACAGAAATTATTTTAAAGAAAGAACCAAAAAAAATTCACAGACTATATAGTTGAAAAGTACAATAACCGAAGTAAAAATTCACTAGAGAGACTCAACAGATTTGAGTAGTCAGAAGAATCTTCAAAACACTTGAAAATAGGTCAATTAAGATTATTCAGTCTGAGGACCAGAAAGATAAACAAAAGAAGAAAAGTGAACAGAGACCTATGGAATACCATTAAGTGTGCAAACATACACATAATGGGAGTTCGAGGAGGACAGGAAAGAGAGAAAGAGGGATACAGAATATTGAAGAAAATGCCTGAAAACTTCCCAAGTTTGATTAAGAAAAGCATTAATCTACAGAGCCAAGAAACTCAATGAACTCCAAGGAGGATAAATTCAAAGAAATCCACACCCAGACACATCATAATTAAACTGTCAAAAGACAAAGACAAAGAAAGAACTTTGAAAGCAGCAAAAGAAAAGTGCCCCATCATATTGCTCAGCAAGATTAATAGCTGATTTCTGATAAGGGCCAGAAGGTGACATATTCAAAAGTGCTGAAGGGAAAATAATATCATTGAAGAATTCTCTATCCAACAAAACTATCCTTCAAAAATTAAGACAAAATTAAGACATTCTAAGATGAACAAAAACTGAGAGATTTTGTCACCAGCAGATCTGCCCTACAGGAAATACTAAAGGGAATCCTTCAGGTTGAAATTAAAGGACACTAGACAGTAACTCAAATTCACAAGAAGAAATAAAGAGCAACAATAAAGGTAATTATGTAGGTAAATATAAAAAGCACTATAAATAATTTTTTTTCATTTGTAACTCTTTCTTTTCTACTATCTGATTTAAAAGACATAAAACCATTATAAATCTGTGCTGATAAATTTTATAATGTATAAGGATGTGATTTGTATGGCAGTAATAGCACAAAGGAAGAGGGAGGGAAAGGAGCTGTATAGGAAAAAAGTTTTTGTATGCTATTGTAATCGAAATTAATATTAATCTGAATTTATAATGCCCGAGCCAACCACTAGAAAAATAACTTGAAATGCAATTAGTCATAGACTTGGGTTTATGAAACAGGGCTGTCTTTTCATTCTAGATGACGTTGGGCAAGTCATTCCCCATTTTTGAGTCTTAGTTCCCTCATCTGTGAAGTAGCTGTAATTATGCATGATCCACAGGTTTATCCAGATCCCCAAAAAGGTAATGAGTGTGCTGTGCACATTCAAGAGAAGAGATTGATCACCTGACTGTGGCAGGCCACAATGGTGACCTGGCTATGAATCCTGCTCCTCAGCCCTCTTAGCTGTGTGGCTTGGGCAAGCTATACAATTCCTCAGAGCCTCAGTTCCTTCTTTTGTACAACAAAAGAAGAGACACAGCAGTCCCTAACCTGGAGATTAAATGGGGTCATGTGCATTGTCCTTATACAGCAAAGTGCTTGGTATACAGTAGGGACCCAATAAATGCTAGTGATTACTCTTAACTGTGAGCAACCCAAGAAATAAGGATGCCCTCTGCTATAGACTGAACGCCTGTATCCCCTCAAAGTTCATATGTTGAAACCTAATTCCCAATGTGATGGTATTAGGAGGTGGGGCCTTTGAGAGGTTATTAGGTTGTAAGGGTGGAGCCCTCATGAATGAGATTAAGACTTTCATAAAAGAGATCCTCTGCCCCTTCCACCACAAGAGGATGCAGCAAGACGATGGCCATCTATGAACTGGGAAACGGGCCCTCACCAGACCCTGAATCTGCAGGCGTCTTGTCTTGTACTTGTCATCCTCCAGAATTGTGAGAAATAAATTTCTGTTGTTTCTAAGCCACCCAGTTTATGGTATTCTGTTACAGCAGCCCGAATGGACTAAGACACCCTCTTAATCACCTCTAAGTCCCCAGAGATGGCACAGAGCAGCTTCCTAGTAGATGGGTGTTTGTTCAACTGAATTGACATTGACCACCCCCTCTGTCATCCAGATAGAAGCCTAAGATCCTGTGAAAGTTCACACCACGGGGAGAGGACAGAGGCTCAGGAGGCCAGGGCTGGGATCAGGAGGGAAAAGTCGCTGGTGGATTCCGTCCCTCTCCCTTGCTGGGCTCTGGGAGTCCACGGCCAGGCCCACAGTGCAGTAGACTCCTTAGCAGGAAATGTCATAACCTCAGCACCAAGAGGCAGCAGATCTGCGTTTTTCCCACATTAGGACATCTTATTAAGAACGAGTTCCTGGCCCCGAAAGATACTTGGGATTCAAGGGTGACCAGGCCTGTTTAAAATCTCTTAAAGGGACCCCCATGCCTCCCCTTGGCCCTGAGCTGGCCCCTCCTTCCCAGCTGACTGCCACACTGTCCACTTCCCATGCTCCCTCCTGCCCTCTCCCGTCTGACTTCCAGCCAGATCCTCTCCTGCCGCTGCTCTTGCCAAGGGCTCCAGAGCCTCTTCGTGACTGCATCCGAGTCCAGAGCCTTGGACCTGCCTCCTGACTGGTGGGATCACCTGGACCATCAGGCCTCTGCAGGCTGGGAAAGGGGCAGATTGGGCGTCTAGAGAATGCACCTCCCACGGTCTGAGTTCTCCTGAAAACTCTGAGAGTGATGAGTTGAAAATAGTGCCAGAGGGCAATTACTGCTCCAGGCTTGCATGGCAGGGCAAAGTAGGGATGATGCTGCCTCCTATGGCCTTTTCCAGGCTCTTTCCATGGGTTTCCTTATTTAATCCTTATGGTGGCCCTAGGAGGCAGATACTATTATGGCCCACCATTCATCCCATGAGGAAACTGAGGCACAGAGACGTTAGATAATGTGTCCACAGAATGAATGAGGGGGTGAAGCCAGGACTGGCATTCAAGTAATCTCAGGGCAAAGTCCAGCTCTTAACCAGAACCCGCTGGCCTGGGCAGGCAGCAGAGCCCTGCCTTTGTTTAAGTTAGGGCCAATTCACACAACACCAGGAGAAAGCAGCGGGGGTGCGGGTTGGAGGGTAGGGGTGGGTGGGGTGGGGGGGGATGGTGGTGCAATTTGTTTGCAATCAGACTTTGTCACTCTCTTTTCTTCTCGCCCTGCCCTGCTTCCAGGAACACTGGTTTCCCTCGACAGAAACACCCATGACTGGCTTCGGAGCCAGGCTAACCTTTGTGTAAGTCATCTGTCCAGGGACCTGAAAGTGTCTTAGCAAGAAAGCAAATGTTAAGTGTGCTGCTTGGAAGATGGGGTGGGGAAGGCTGGAGCCTCTGAGAGAATCCCTGCTGATATCAGAATGGACATTCTAAGAGTGGGTGAGCACCCCCTCTCTGGAGGAAGGCCAGCAGAAGAATCTGCACCCCAAGAAAAGAGGCTGCAGATCATTTCTGAGGTTCCTGCTGGCTCTGTGAGGCTCTTGGGCACATCATTAACTTCTCTGAATCTTCTGTTTCCTGGTCGGCAGCACAAGAGTGTTCTCTAAGTGGGGGCTACCACATAGGAAATTAGGAAGTCAAGCAAGCCACTGCAGGGCCGTCCTTTCACTCAGTCAACAACTGATGGGTACCCACTCTGTGCTGAGCCCTCCACGTGCATTGTCTCAAGCAGTCCTCATGAGGCCTCTGGAAGTTACGTGTCATCCTCTCCATGCTCAGGAGCACAGGCTGCTGAGGCTCTGAGAGATTCAGCAGCCTGTTTCAGGTCACACAGTCCAGCTGGTGAGTGGTAAAGCCATGATTCAAACCCACACCCCTAAGTCTTCCTCTAACATTCTTCTCTTTGCTCAGACAGACCCTATAGGACCACCTCCCTGTCCCTTCCTCAAGCAGGACAGGGTCTCAAGCAGGTCCCAGCCTTGGTCCCCAACATCCTTCAGAGTATTCATGTTTACAACATTTGGCAGATGTGCTGGGATTAATTAATTATAGGCCTATCTTCAGGGTGGCCCCGTCTGCTATCGAGGCTGCTGCATACCTGTTGATTGCATAATCCATAAATGTATTTGACATCTTTAATTGAAATCAGGCCCCTCCAGGCCCTGCCCACAGTTGAGTTATGTGCTCCAAACTCCCTGTTGGCAGCATAGAGCTTCTGCCTGAATTGGGGCCCAGGAGGAAGAATTGACTTGGGGCGTGATGACATTTCTCAGGGATTAGGAAGCAGAGAAAAATTCACTGCTTAAGTGTAAGGATGGAGATCTCCTCAAGCTCTAGGGCTGTGGATCACCTCCCAATCCCATTTCCCCTCCTCAGAAAGCTCTTCTGGACCTTCTGAATCCTGGGATGCTGGACCCACAAGACAGTGGAGCTGTTACCTCGACCCGTGTTGGGTTTGACATGTGGCCTTTTAGGCTCTCTTGCTGGAGTCCCACACCCAATTTGCCTTACCACCTCATCTCCCTGGGCACGCCAGCCCCCCCCCCCCCCACACCCCCAGGCCAACACACACACCAGATGCTGCAGCAATAAGACAAGACTCCCTGTTTCCCTGGATACAAGGTCCTCGTCTGCTCCTAAGCCTCCAGGACAGAGTCTACATCCTGGAACTGTCACACAACCCACCCCTGTCTTCACTCACTCATTCATTCGTTGCTGTTGGATACCCGTCATTGCCAAGCTCTCTAAGAGGTGCAGGATACAGGGTGCAGAGATGGGTGGGGAGCTCTATTGGGTGAGAAGCTCCCTGTCTAGAGGAGTCCACAGCCTGGTGGGAAAAGTGTAGACAGAAGAGCCAGGGGGCAATTAACTTGGCTTGGGGAGGAGGCAGGGGAGGTTCCCAGAGCTAGGGACCATGAGGTCAGTCGGATCTCGCAGGGCCTGCCCAACCTTCTCCTCTGCCTTATTTGATAACAAAGCTGGTTGCTATGAATTTTTATGTTTTTATAGCTTGTAGAAAGTGCCTGGCACAATGCAGCTATTTCTTTTAGGTTCCCTTTCCCGGTTTTAACCCATCTAGACCCACAATATTGGCGACAGTGGCAGGGCACCCTAGGATAACAGGTAGTGGCTGCTTCTGGTTGGAGGCCACTGGTTGGAGGTCCAGGGGCTCTGTCCACACCAGACCTCATTCCACCACCTGCTGGGCGCAGGGGGGCACATCTTGGCTCACCTATGGAGAAGCTCTGCCTCAGGGCACGAGATTCCAATTGTCTCCAGGCTCCCTCCCTGGGGCTTCTCCCCATCCTCCTGCCTTGATTTGCATTTCACCTGGTCCTCAGGGGCCGTGCCCTCCCCAGAAAGGGGACTAGTCCTACAGACATCTCTCCTTCCTAGCCCTCCGCACCAGCCCCTGCAGAAAGCTTCCAGATGACATGTTTCGAAGTCCAAACTCCGGGAAAGAAGAAGCATGTTCTATGGCAAGGCAAGTACACAGCCAGAGCTGGATTTAGTCTCCTGGGTGGGTACATATTAGCTGGGACCTTGGGGAAGCAGTTTGCTTCTCTGAACTTCATCTTCCTCTGCTACAATGCTCACTAAATGGTTAATTGGATGCTTCATTCATAGCAATCTGTCTACTCCACTCAGAAATTGTTTTAGGTTCCAGTGATAGGGCAGTGAACAAAATAAACTAATGTGTTGAAATTTCCTTCTGGTGGAAGAGATAGGAATCGACAAACGAGTAACACACGGTGTGCTGGGCGGTGCTGACCACTGTGGACAGACACACAGCAGAGTCAGGGAGATCTGGGGGCGAGTGGAGCTATCCCACTCAGTGTGGTCGGGGGAGGCTCCACTGAGAAGGGGACATTGAGGCTGGGATCTGACGAGGCTAAGATAGCAGCCAGAGGGGTATCTGAAGAACATTCTAGACAGAGGGTACGCCATGATGAAGGGGCATGGCAGACTGGGGCACAGGAGGAGGCCAGTGTGGCCGCAGGGCAGGGAGGAGGGGGTGGCGGAGGGGAGTGAGCAGTCCGTGAGGGGGTGGGGTGGGTGGTTACCTCGCAGGAGCCAAGCCCATGTGAGGACATTGGCTTTTCCTCAGAGCGAGGAGGGAGCCACCGGACGGTTTTAAGCCAGGGCTGACAAGACCCGACTCACATTTTAAAAGCCGCCTGGCCTGCTGTGCGGAGGAGAGAATGCGAGAGGGTCAGGGCGGAAGGGGGAGCCCGGGGAGAGGCTAGGGAGGGAGAAGAAGGACCGTAGGGCTGGGGGTTCTGGATGCAGCCTGGAGGTGGAACCAGTGGGACAAGCTGACAAACCGGACGTGGGGTGCTGGAGGAGGAGGGGTCAAGGGCGGGTCCCGTTGTCTTGAATGACCGACTGTCAGAATGGAGGGTCCCTCACCTGACATGGAGAAGACAATGGGAGAGCGGTGGTGGGCAGATGGGAGGGAAGGACAGAGCTGGGTTTTGGGTGCGCACTTCAAGGTGCCCGCTGAGCTACTGCATGGCGTTGTCGGGAGGGGACGTCGGGATGGAGATACACATTTGGAACACAACTTCAAAAATGAGTAAAGACGGAGAAGAGGTGTGCGGACGGAGGCCTCAAGGCTGAGAGGTCAGGGACGTGAGGAGGAACCGGTGGGGACACTGTGCAGCAGTGGCCAGGCAGGCGGGCGGTGACAAGAGGCGGGTGCTCTGAAATTCAGACAAGAGCTGTTTCGAGAAGAAAGAGCTGCCGACTCAGCCAAAGGCTGCGGACAATAAGACTCCCTGGCACAAGGCAGAGGAGGTGTGTGCGGAGCCTGAAAAGTGGAGGGAACCAAACACAAGGGAATCACCTCTCCCCCAAGACGCCAGCTTGGACTGGGTCGTTTTGGAAACTGAGCCTCTCTGGATGGCCCCCCAGCCCATAACCTGTGGAAGAAAGCCCCAATAGAGGCCGACTTTAGCCCTAACTCCTGGAATGTCTTTGAACCCCACAAGGAAAAGCTGGAGCTCGGAAGCAGGTAATTTCAACCAAGTGCACTGTGTTTGCTTAGAGTTTGGGTTCAGCAACCAGTTAATTACTCAAGTAAATCATGTCACTGTCCCCTGCAGCCCCAGTGTAATAACACCGTGCTGACCACACTTTTAAAAGTGATATAAGCCTCAGAGTGCGAGCTAAGAGGTTTTATAGGCCACCCTTTGAATGGGCCTCTTTCTCCCGGAGCCCACAGAGTCGTGTGTGTCCACGCCTGCCCAGTGGTGGGGAGAGAGGGTGGCTCTTGGGGGCTACCTTCTTAGACAAGGTCCATATGACTTGGGACCTATCCAGGGCTGGCTGGCAGCCCAGCTGGGAGGTGGGAGAAGTCCATCTTTTCTGTGTCCTCTGTTCATGTCATTGTGATGTGTTTGTCCCACTGCGCAGGCACCGCCAGCTCTCCGACTCAAATCCATATGATTTCAACACAGACTGGGCCAGGCTCTGGGGCGAGTGCTTAGATCTCAGGTGTGGCAAGGTACAGTGCCCTCACCTTCCAGGCAAATGCAAGAGACGGGTAGACAGACACTCTTGGTAAGCGGAATGAACTAAGTGCATCCCAGGAAACAAAAGCATAAGGTGGTTTGAGTCTCAGAGGGGATGGTGGATTCAGAACTTCTGTTGGGCCTGCAAGGTCAAGATTTCCACAGACAGAGTTTGGGGGTGAAGGAATTGCAGGCAGTGGAGGCAGCATGGGCAAAGGCCCAGGGACTCGGGTGTGTTCTCCAGATGAACATTCACAGCAGCTTAGCCCCCTTGACTTAGACACTCAGAGTCAAAGACTTCCAGGTTGCTTGAGTCACACTGAGCAACCCTGTGGGGACCCTGGAATGAAAGAACTGAAGCTCTTTAAACAAGAGGTATACCGGGTCACATCTTTCCCCTAGGGAAAGAGATCCCTTCATGTCACCAAGAGGTGGCACCTTCCAAGGTGAGTGAAGACATGGGCCAAGATTCCATCCTGCACAGGCATCCCCTCAGCATCTTTGTCCCATTCATCAATCTCCAAATGCAGGCCAGGTGCATATTTGTGACCAGCTTTGCCCCACTGTGTTCCAGTGACCCTGCCCTGCCCCTTCCACTCCAAGCAAAGCTCACCTTCCCACCTGGGCTGGCTTTTCTGCTACCTGTCATAGAAAGTGCAGGTCCATTAGCGCGGCAGTGATTGATAGCCAGCTAGGGTTTCAGGAGTCTGGTCTCAGGTCTAACTCGACCCTGACGTATTTTACCACCCTAACCCATAATTTCCTCTTCTTTACTATTAGGATAATGACAATGACAATAGCAAGCAATTATTTTGCTCTTACTAAGTGTCTGACACTGAGTTAATAGCTTTACAGGCATGATCTCTGCCAATCTCCATAACGATCTAAGATACAGGCACTGTTATTCTCCTCTTACACATTAGGAGACTGAGGCACAGAGAGGGAAAGAAATTTGCTGACAGTCACCCAGCTAGTAAATGGTGGAGTTGGAATATGGACCAAGGAAGTCTGATTCCAGAACCTGCTGCTAATGACGATGAGAATAATAATAATAATAATAAAAACTATTCCTCTCCAGGCATATGTGCAGCAAATTCATTATATGAGTGGATATTTAAAGTTTATCTTTAGGGACTCTGGATATAAGGTATGTGACTATATAGCCAGAGGCAGTGGCTGCTGAGAAATTATTTTTGTGTAGAGAGGAATATATTTTTATAATCTGAACAATTACCTCCTAATGTGTTTAGTTCTCACTTAACTGTGGACTTCTTAGGGGAAATAAACATGTTTTACTCAACTTGAAATCCCAGAACAATGGCCGGCACATAGTAGGTGCTTAGTAAATGCTTGCTGAACTGAGCTACTGTCCTGACTCACACTGGGGGATTCCTCTCTCCAGGGCTGACCTGCACACAGGGCCAGTCAAGGGGGAGAGGGAACGCCCTGGTCTTTACACATTTGCAAAGGGGTTCTTGGGTGAGAGGCCAAGAGAGGCCTGAGAATGTCCCATGCCTGGCTCAATGGGACTACTTTAATAGCTGCTGTGCAAAGATGGCCAAAGCGCCTCAATACAGGAGTTAAAAAAAAAAAAAAAAAAAAAGAACCAATGTATAGGTAAGATGTGGTTAATACACTCAGCATGCTTTCCCCTCCAGCTAATTAGGAAACTTTATTACAGGAAAGTTAAAGTGGCTTTTCTTTCCAAGAGAAATGTACTAAGTTCTGAGAAGCGGGAAAGAGAAATGCCAAAGCTGCCCCGTCGCCATTTCCATCTGCCCCAACTGCCAGTCGGCTCATCTGTGAAACAGGCTCGGCTTGCTCCTGGCCTGTGGGAAGGAGCTGCCGTGGCGGAAAGGACGTGTGCGCGTCTTGGAATCAGCGGGCTGACTTCTGATCCTTTTTCTGCATGCCCACAGCAGGGGCTGTGCCTGTCCTGGGATTCATTTCCCCGCCTGTTACAGAGACTTACAGCGGCCCCCACGTCCGGGGTCCTGTGGAGGTTGAGTTGGACAGCGAGAGTGGGGTGCGTGAGAAGTGGAGGCTGGGCCTCAGGGAAGCCAATGCGTCAGTCAATTCAGGGAACAGAAGACAAAAACTCTCAGGGACTTATTGGGTCCTGCAGGCTAAACATTTGGGGGCCTCATTGGGTTTTCCACATTTTGAACCGTCTTTGAGCTGGTACGTGGACAACAGGTGACCATCTACATGCAGCTGCAATGCTCTCCTAGACCAGGAGAGACTCACATCCTGCAAGACATTCTGGCCGAACATAACACAGGCCAGGTCAAGTTAGAGCTCTCTCATTCTCTCACTCTCTCTTTCTTTCTCTCTCTTTCTCTCTCTCTCTCTCTCTCTCTCTCTCACGCACACACACACACACACACAGCCTTACTCAAAAGTGAAGGCTGGGTGCCCTCTGACCCTCTGCTCAACAGCTACCTCCTGGGCAGTGATCCTAGGGAGATAGCAGTGTCCAGATCAAAGGACAGAGAGGGGCAGATTTATGGTGTGCGGGCCTCCTCCCAGGTGTTCCTGCCCCTCCCGCTCCCCACAGGAGCATCCGGAGGTGAGGGTGGGGAGGGAGGGAGGCATTGGCCTTGGGATGGGAGAAAGAATAAGGGCTTTTCCTGGAACCTGCTCTTCTTGGGAGTGTTTCTGGGGGAAGTTGGAGGTGGTCCTGCACTCTGGGAGGCTGGGCCTGCCGCCAAGGCCCCAGCTGGGCTGCAGGGGACACCACCTCAACTGAAATGGGTCCTTCCCAGCCAGGAAAAACGGACGACTCACCCTTCGCGGCACTTTTCCACACTGCCCCCTTCACAGGCAGGACGCCTCTGTGTCCTCAAAGCATGCACCAAGTTTCATAGAGCTCTTTCCTCTTGGAGGGAGGCCCACACTGAATTCATCTCTGTGCCTACAGTGCCCAGCACACTACCTGGTATGGGAAGTTGTGCATGAAATAAGTGTGGGGTTGCAACGAGTTGAATAGTTTTTAACACTATCATGAAGACTAATGTTAAATAGTGCCCTCTTGCTGGACAGACGGGGAAACTGAGGCTGCAGGAGTCAGCGACAGATGTGAGGCTGAGCTCAGTACGCCCTCACGCCCACTCCAGCGCCCTGCAGCTCTTGCACACGGATCTGCCTTAATCCACTCAACGAGGCTGAGCACAGCCAGTCAGGAGGAGGAAATGTCCACATTACAAAAATCATAAGAAAGAAATTATGGATGGAAAAATCATTACCTTATAAATCGGCTGAGCTGTTCAGAACTTGTAGGAAACAGGGCATATAAAATTCATATGGCACGTTGGGGCTTTGATAGCGCCTCATTACAGCCCTCAGACCCCAGTGAAAAATGTCCTCACCCAGAGAGGCTAATTTTCCTTTATTAATGACATGGGGTGGGGGTGACGCAATAAATTCCGGCTACCTGAGCACCCTGAGGTTTAGGACAAGCTCTTTGGAGAGACCTACCTCTCCAGGCTGTACTGCCCCACCCGTTTGACTCTGCTGCACCCACAGAAAGCAAGACTGCAGAAGGCTTGCTGCTGCCCCAGGACCCCGGCCCCCAACCACAAAAACACGGCAAGGAGAGAGGGGGGTCAAGGGCTATCTTCGCTGATGAGGGCCAGACCCAAAATGTTAAATAATGTAGCCCCTCAACAGGAGGTAGAGGGCTAAGAAGAAGAGGATCCTAGGTGTGATTCCTATAATGAGAGTGGCATGCATTACACCAACCACATTCCTCAGAGCCAGGCTGTGACCAGGATTTGGGCTCAGGCCGTACCAGTTCGGGGCTCAGGCTGTACCAGTTCAGGGCTCAGGCTATACAAGGTCAGGGCTCAGGCTGTGACCAAGATTGGGGCTCAGGCTGTACCGAGTGGGCAGAACTAGACCCTTGTCACAGCCCTACAAGGGATTCAAGAATATAGAGTCAGAGTCATAATATCAGAAAACTGTCAACTAAGCCTGGCCCCTGAAGGCAAACTTGGCTTCTAGCCCATGGCTTTGCCTTTATGGCAGCTGCAGTCAGCCCCCAGGGTTACACAGCTTAGCAATCTTTTAGTTTAAATTCTCTCCTTGCCCATGATGCAAAAGAGGGAACTGAGGGCCTGCAAATGTTGGGTGGTGACCTGGAAGGGCAGGGAAAGTGCATCCAGCTCACCGACGCCTAGCCTAGAATGGGTTCCTGGCCACTGTCTCTTCCTCCACGGCGAAGGAAGAGTGGGAAATTGTCACGGGGCAAAGGCTGGCTCTATGGCTTTAGCTCTTGGTTCTTCTTAACCGTGTGTCCAAAAGAGACGAGGAAAGGGAGAGCGTGTCTGTCTTCTTGGATAGTCACATGTCCCTCATATCTTCCCCACAGACGTGGCTTCCTGAAATGCCACAGGGGCCTTCATCCCTTTGGGTCCCCATCTACATGTGGCCATTACGGGTCTCAAGCACATTGTCTAACGCGAGCTCTACGGCAGCCTCTTAGCCCTGGTTACAGGTGAGAAAATAATTGAGCATCAGAGCAGTTAAGTGGTTGTCACAGGCCGAATTGTGTCCCCCTCCCCCCCAATTCATAGGTTGGAGCCCCAGTACCTCAGAATGTGACTGTATGAGGAGATAGGGATCCACATACAGGTGGTGATTAAGTTAAAATGAGGCCATTGGGTGGGCCCTAATAAAATCTGACCATTGTCCTTATACGAAGAGGCCATTAGGACGCACTGAGAGAAACCAGGAGTGTGCACAACTGGAAAACCATGAGAGGAGGCACCGAGAAGGCTGCTGTCTGCAAGCCAAGGAGGGAGGCCTCCGAGGAAACCAGCCCTGCCAGCACCTTGATCTTGACTCCACCGCTGGCACTGTGAGAGAATAAATTCCCGTTGTTAAGCCGCCAGTCTGCGGTATTTTGTCATGGCAGACTGAGCTGATTACTGTAGTGGTTTACCTGAGATCTCCAAGATGAGACTTGAACCTGAGTCCTCGGACTCCCAGTTCTGAGTTCTCCCCCACTGCTAGTTGTCACCTCTCAAAGGCCCGGACAGCCAGAAGGTAAGTTCTGAGATGACAGAAGTTCTTCCTTTGCCTCTATGTCTCTATTGGGCACTAGGAACTGTTAGACTTTGCTGAGCCTATGGGGTTGGGTGCTGGGCGAGGGGCCTGAACTGGGGCGGGGAGGGAGGCCAGGGCAAGCCTGACCCCTGCGGGCAAACTTGGTGCCCACCTGGTGCTTTTGCCCTCGTGGCCACTGTGGTCAGCACCGCCTTACGCAACTGCCTAACTGTCTTCTTGCAGTCTCTGCCCCCTGCAGCCAAAAGTGGAATCCCCTGATGGGACATTTGGCTCAACCAGAGGTTTCACAGGCCTGTTCCTTCCAGAAGAAGCTGCAGGCCCGGCCAGCGCTGGCCCACAGGCTCACAGGAGGATTGCAAAACTGAGGCATTCACTCCAGATCAAATTCCCCTGCCTTGGGTCTTTCAGCTACTCATATACATATATATATATACACAAGAAAATTTATTTCCCACCCTCAGCTGGGAGGTGGCTGGACCACAGACAACTGTGTCATTGGGGCCTGCGTAGGGGATTGGCTTCTGAGGGACCTCCACCAGTCACCAGGCCTGGAGGATGCTGCAGACTTCTCACAGGAGCTGGATGCAGAGTCAGGGACCCCGATGAGGGGCGGGACAGTCCTCGCTGTCTCAGGATGGGGCAGGCTGTCCCTGGCAGTGCTGAGCTTGCCAGCGGGGGTGTCAGCAAGCTCCCTCTGGAAGCTGAGGAAAGGCCCCAAACACCACAGGGAAGGGGCTGAAATGACCCCAATGACCCCAAAGACCACTTCTAGCCTTGACAGAGCAGAGTCATTCATTTAGTGAACATTCACCAAGCATCTGTGAGGCCTCGGCTGTGATGGGTGAGACTGCCCTGCGGGAGCAAGTGGAGGGAGAGGGAAACAAACGACCAGGGGGCAGCGTCACATGTGCAGTGACAGAGGGAAGTACAGGATGTCTCTATGGCAGACACTGTCCATGCCAAGCCCATCAGGCCCTCCCCCGAACACTCCAGCTGCCGGCACCAGTGTTTCTTTGCCTGGGCTTTCTCTAGCCACCAGGCCCGCTCTGCCTGAGCAGGGCAGCGCTGGCGTTAATGCTCCCTCTGGACAATGACCGACAGCAACTGGTGTATAAATACCCCAGCTCCGGTGCTCTCACACGGATCATTCCGAGGTGCGTGTTCTCTCCCATTTCAAGAGTGTCCCAGCAGGCTGAGCTCTTGCACCCAAGCGATAGCTGGCTTTGCAGCACATCCTTTGTTGTCTCACTTCCCTGACCCCTGGGTTCAAGTGCCCCACTCTCTAAACCATGTGTATTCAAACCCTTCACTCAAGGCCTGCTTCTGGGGAACACAAGCTAAGACAAACAGAGGCTATCCTAATCCCCCTCGTCCCAACTAAAGTGGGGTGGGAGGCTGTGGCCGGGGTTGACTACCCAGGAGCGAGCCTTGGGCTAGCTCTTCTAAGAGGAGGAGGGAGTTTTCCAGGTGGACAAGGGTGACAGCCCCGCTGGCAGTGTGTGGACTGAAACTTCCTGGCCAGTGCAGAAGATGGGGGAGGAGACTGCGGCAGGCCCAGCGCGGCCTCCGTCCCAGCCAACCGTGAGGCGCACTCACTCAACCAGCCTGGAGTAGGGGGCACGCCACCTCTTGGCCCCACCCTCCCACCTGCCAGTGTCCCCGTCCCTGTCTCTGTCTGCATCCACACACTCCTGACCTACATCTATCCAAATGTCAGGTTAACTGTCCTTCCCCCTCCTCCGGGAAGCCTTCCTTGGCCACCTCCTCATGCCACACCCTCACCTTGCCCCTCTCCTGCTGCATGCCCTCTGCCCTATGTGCACACTGCGTGGCCACCGTGGAGTTGAGCCCTGACCGGAGGCCTCTTGGACTCCAGCCTGTGCTCTTGCCTCCAGGCCAGGCCACCTCCCCACCTTGGTGCCCCAGTGCCTGACCTGTGAATCGGCCCAGACCAGGGGGTGAGTGAGTGTTTCATGAGCCAGTAAGCAGAAGCTGCGGCACACTGGGGGGCGGGGGTGGGGGGGTCCTGAACGCATCCCGCAGGGGGCCTGCCACGAGCCACCTTCTCTGGCTCACTCCGTGTCGTCTATACAGATGGACGCGCTAACCTGAGAAGCACAGAAGGGGTCTGGGCTCAGAGCACAGCCTGGTGGACAGTTCTTGTTGTCTCTCCCCAGGCTGCCTTGGACTCTCCTGTACACTCACCACTCTCTTTCTCCCATCTCCCGCTGCAGGACTTAAGTATTTGTCAGCTGTGAAAATACAACGAATATACAAACACCAAAATGGGAACCTTGTCTCTTAAACATCAGGGCATCTTGGGGTAATAACCACGTCCCCCAGCCTGAGGAGGGTCAGAGGAATGTACAGGAACCTGCAGAGTGGTGTGTGCAGGTTTGAGGCCATAGAGTGGGATGCGGGTGGCAGAGACGGATGGAGGGAGGGGCAAAGACAGAGGGAGAAATTGATTTTTGACGTTATACTCAGCAAGAAATTGAGATCTTCCTTTGAGTCATACTTGAGCCAGAGAAATGCCAGAGAATTTTCTAGAGTCAGAGGCTTCTTTTCACATTCTTCTCTGTCACTTGCTCAGATAAGTGATACCAGTGTAATGGGAGTGACAATCCCAAGTTTCCAGGACCGCTGTGGGAATCGGATGAGCGTGTGTGTCCAGACCTCACACGTGCTAAGTGCTAGACATGAGCAAATCACTGCGCATGCATTGCTGTCCTGGACCTTCTCGGTGGGGTCCTGAGGCAGGGGCTATTAGCGTATTGTATTATTGACGAGGAAGCTGAGGCTTAGAGAAGTTGGGGGATTGGCCCAAGACAACTCAGCTAATCTGTGCTGGAGGTGGGACATCTGGCTCCAGAATCTGTGCTCTTAATCAGCGTGTCTAACCTAGCAGGCCCTTGACAAGTGTCTTAGGAGCGACCCAAGAGCACGCAGAAGGCAGCGCAAGCAAAGCAGGGAAAGCTGTCAGGAGTCATTCCAGAGCTCTGAGTGAAGGGCCAGGCTGGGAAAGCAAAACACAAAGACAGAAACTGCCCAAAGAATAACCCCAAACCCAAACACCCACAAGCCACAGCTGTGGTCCCCAGGGTGCTGGCCTCCCAAGAAACCTCAGGGGGCTCTAAAATGAGAGCTGGGCCCAGACTGTGGCCTGAGACAGCCGAAGCCGGGCGGAGGATGAGGGCAGAGTCTCCGGGTGAGGCCAGAGGGGCTCCCTGTCCCAGGCCTCGGCAAGCCTAAGGATTCTAGGGCTGCTTTGTTTCTGTTGGAGACTAGGAATTCCAGGCCAAAGTAATCTAACCAACCATGAACAGAATTAAGTTTCGGCCTCCCCACCTCCCGACCCACTACAGGATTCATTTTCACGACCCCCTTTCAACGGTGTAAGCCGGTTTCAGAGAACTGGAAATGGGCCCCATGTGGCCACACAGCGTCAAGAATCTGAGCCTTCCCTGCAGCCCACCAGGGCCACCACTGCTGGTCATGTCTGGCCAGAGCTCTCCCAAACGTTAGCTCTCAGCAGGACCAGCAAACTCTCAAAGCACGCTGGGACTGCCGTCTTCCAGACACTGGCCATATATTCTTTCACTTAATCTCGGAGGAGGAGGTAACACTGTCATCCCCACTCTGCAGATGAGGAGGTAGGCTGCGGTAGGGGGTAGAAGTTAAGGAATTCGTCCAACTCATTTTCCCAAGTGTCTTGGACTCAAAAGCTCCTAACAACCATATAACTGCCCCAAAGCTGAGTATTCCAAAGTGTATTTTTTTGGTCGTCTTTAAAACAGGGGTGATGGTGACTAATACGTCCTTGAAGGCCCAGTTGCATTCTCATATTCTCTTTGATGTGGAAGAGTTTCACTTCTATGGCTTCCCAAAGGCAGCCGGGGCTGGTGGGGCAGGTGAGGTGGGGGTGGGAAAGCCTCCCCCACATTCTGGAAACATGCCTAGCAGAGAAAAGCCTTTTCTAATGAATGTTGGCTAAGCAGAGCAGCCACTGTGCAAATACCCTGAACGGGGCTTGGTTGATACGGGGGCGAGTGCCACTCGCTGGGGGGTGGTCGACCAGGGGAACGTCGAGCTCCGGGGGTGAGCAAACACAGATCCCTGGGAGTCCGCATTCCTCAGCTTGCAGCCTGGGGCCCAAACCCACCAAGGCGCCCCAGCATTGTCCAGCAGTGGCCCGAGCTGGCCAAGGGGCAGGGTCAATATTTGCCAGTACATATTGGGTCCCCCCTCCAGCGGCATCTGTGTTTGGACAGCCTGACTCCCACTGCCCAGAACCGCTCTCCAAGTGCACGCTGGGCCCAGTGGGTCTCCGCAGGATGGTGGTCACTGGACTCGGAGGCCGAGGGTTGGGGATCATTCTGGTGGGATTTCTCATGGTGTCTGACCTCAACCTTTCCACATATTTCAGAACCAGGAAAGGCATCCACGGAAGAGTCTGAAAGGATCCCTGGGAGCCTAGCTCAGGGCTTGCACGGAGACCCTGTTGGTTAATATGGATTTTCCTGGGAGGAGTCATCTTTGATTCCTCTTCTCTCGGTCCAAACCTCACCATTGGTCCATCCAGCCACCCAGCCACCCATCCAATATTTATTATATTTTAAATTGCTCCGTAAGTTTGTCTTCTCAGCTGTCACTGGCTCTGCCTAAGCCTAAGCCCCTCGTTCCTGGACAACCATAACAGCTTCCTAACTGGGCTCCCTGTTTCCCGCCTCACCCTGCAGTTTGCTCTCGAGGCTGTGGCCAGAGTGCACATTCTAAACCACAAACATGATCGCATCTCTCCCTGCTTAAACCCTGCAATGGCTCCCACGGCCTGCAGGACCAAGCTGAACTCTTTAGATTTGCAGTTGCCTGTTACCAACCCGGCCGCACAGCAGGAGGTGAGCAGTGGGCGAGCCGGGGAAACTTTATTTACAGGAGCTCCCCATCGCTTTCATCACTGCCTGAGCTCTGCCTCCTGTCAGATCAGTGGCTGCATTAGATTCTCTTAGGAGCTTGAACCCTTCTGTAAGCTGTGCATGTGAAGGATCTAGGTTGTGCGCTCCTTATGAGAATCTAATGCCTGACGATCTGAGGAGGAGCCAAGGTGGTGACGCTAGCACTGGGGAGCGGCCAGAAATACAGATTATCATTAGCAGAGAGGTTGCAATATCTCGAGTTGTATTCATTATGTATTGCAATGCAATAATAATAGAAATAAAGTACACACTAAATGTAATGTGCTTGAATCATCCTATAAACCATCACCCCAGCCCCCACCATCCATGGAAAAACTGTCTGCCATGAAGCTGGTCCTTGGTGCCAAAATGGTTGGGGACTGCTGCCTTAGATGGCTCACAGAGAGACCTCAATGATTTCACTACTGCTTCCTTCTCCCTCTGGCCTCACTCTGACCTCTCTTCCACAATGGATATGGTACAACAGTTATGTGCAGAACTTTGGAGTCAGGACATGGGTTCTGGCTCTGCCACTTACCAGCTATGTCATTTAGGGCAAGTCACTTCAATTTCTGAACCTCTGTAAAGTGGGGATGGTCTCTTGGGATGAAACTGGGAGAATGTATGTCAAATTCTTAGCACAATGCCTACTGCTTCCAGAGTTGGCAGGGTCTGTCATGTGACAACTCAGAGAACTGGGAAGTGGCCACTCAGAGGGTGTCTGAATGCCTTACCCTCGTGTGGTCTCTGTCGTGAGGCTTCCGCAGCCCTTGTTCTCTTCCTTCTGCTGAGCTCTCCGCTACAGAAATGCTGGTTCTGTTTTGATCAGGGAAGGAAAGTATTGGGGATGATACTTCAGGCCTGAGAACTAAGACTTCCTTTCTTTGAGGTCTTAGAATCAAGATACAACTGGAGCAGAAATGTTTCATCCTATCGGTGAGAGCAAATCACTTGCTAACTGCCTAGAGTAAGTCATAGTCCTCTGCAATTTTATGGTGAGGGTCTTGAATCAGAATGTAGGGTGCCACACGCCACTTTAGCAACTAATAACAACATCAACAAGGTGCTTTAGGCCCTGCCAGGGAAGTGACATCACAATTTGCATTTTGCGTAAGCGAAGCTGGGAGAGGGAAGGTAGTGCTCCAAAGGTCACAGGCAGGTGGTCACAGAGGCAGAATTTAAGATCAGGCTCTGGCCTCTCACCCGTGAGCTGGTTTGTGCTTTGTCTGGTGTTTGTTTGTTTTAGTTTACAGTATTTTATAAAGAAAGGCTGCTTGTGTATTTTATTAAGAAACCTGAGAGGTAAGGGAGAGAGTGTGGCTTTGGAATCACAAGCACCGGAGTTTGCATCTCAGATCTTCACCTTAATAGCTGTGTGACACTGGGCAAGTTGCTTGCCACCTCTGAGCCTGTTTCCTCATTTGTGAAATGAGAGTAATAAGCCTTCCTCTTGGAATCGCTGGAAGATTAAATGCAAAAAGGTTCAGTAGAGTACCTTGCCCAGTGCTGGAACTTCAGAGGCCCTAATGCTTGGGGTTCATGTGGGTTTTCGAGTCAGACTGTCTGGGTTTTATTTAAACATCTTTAAAATGAAGTATTTCAAAGAAACAGAAAAAGTACAGAGAAATCTAACAAATACTGGCATATTTACCACTGAGGTTTAATACACGTTGATCTTCTACCATATTTGTTTCATGTATGTTTTAAAGGAAATAAAATGTACACAGTCAGAAGCCCCCTTGCCCCTCCTTGATCTCATCTACCTCTCCCCCCTCTCCAGAGGGTAATCACCTCTGAGGTTGTGGTGCATCCTTTTTGTCTGCATTTTTATTCTTTTATTACATGCATGTGTGTGCATAAACAATACGGAATGTTGCTCTGGTTTTAAATTTGCATAAGTAGAAGACTGCACATATTGTTTTATGATCTGTCTTTTTACCCCAGTATTATCTAAGTGAGGTTTACTCATGTTGACACACATGGGTCATTCGTTCTAACCACTGTCTAGTTTTCCATTGCATAAATGTAGTGTGATTCATTTATCCATTTATCTATTGCTATGGACTGAATGTTTGTGTCCTCCTGAAATTCCTATGTTGAAACCCTCATGCCCAGTGTGATGATAATTGGAGACGGGCCCTTTGGGAGGTAGTTAGGTCATAAGGGTGGAGCCTTCATGATAGGATCAGTGCCCTTATAAGAAAAGAGGCTACAGGGCTTACATCTCTCTCTCTACCATGTGGGGACACAGCAAGAAGACAGCCATCTACAAAGCAGGAAGAGTGTCCTCCCCCAGCCTGACCGTGCCGCACCTGCCACGGGGCTTCCCAGCCTCCAGAACGGCGAGGAATCAATGTCTGTTACTCTGTTAGAGCAGCTGGAACAGACAGAGACGCTTGCTGATGGACAGCGCCCCAGGCCTGCGCCTGCCTTTTTCACTCTGTGCTCCCAGAGGAGAGAAGACATAAGCCACTTTCCCTGGGAGGATGGATAAGCCACTTTCTGAATGTGGAACGGACTCAAAGAAAGGGGGACCCCGAAATGCTGTCAGCCTGGATGGGTGGCACTGAGACAGCCCCATTTCTCCCACACTGTAAGCAGAGACTGTGGCATTCTCCACTGGGGGGTGGAAGAACATCTGGCAGGACCCCTGCCCACTTCCAGGCGCCCCCTCCACACACACTGTGGAGTGCTTCCTGCCCCTTCTCTGGGTCTGTGCCTCCCTTGCCATAGACGCTGCCCTGCCCACTGCTGCCCTGCTGCTGGCACAGGGCTTGGCACACTCAGGTGCTCAGTGAGTATCAGCAAGTGAATGCATAGACGGCTAAGTGAAAATGAACAATAAGCATGCCAACAACTAGAGGACTGGGTGGACAAATGCAGTTAGTTCTTGGATTTAGGCTACATTTGGGCTTAGAAAACCATCCCCACAATCTTGGGAAGGCAGTTTGGGGTGGACTGAGAGTCCCAGTCCTTGGTTCTAGGCCCAGCTCTGCTGCTGCAGGGCACTGCATGTCACTCTGAGAGTCTTTCTAGCCTTGATGTCCTGAGGGTCTGAGTGGACCACCTCACCCCTCCTGCCTATCCCACCCTCTCCCCATGCCCTGGTTATACACTGTCCACACACAGGACAAAAATTTTTCAAGAGCACAGTCTGGCATGAATTCCTTGCTCACCACCTCTGGTAAAGGAGATTTATTACACCCACAGACCCTTTTTATGCTCCTCCTCCTTCCCAGAGACTTTGATGGATTTTATCTTGATAAATGATGCAGCCCCGGCCCCTGGGGCAGAGAGGTGTGCGACAAGATGTGAGCCTGGAAGGGAGAAAGAAAAGTACAAGGCAGTAGAGGCTCTTGGCCATCGATGGGCCCGAGGAGCTGTCGCTCAGAGTGCCTCCGTGGCCAGGAGACCTGAATAGGAGATTTTTTGACAGCTTCAGCAATGTTCCAACAACTTGCCTGGTGACCACAGCAGCACTGCCTTCCTCGGCCACTGGCTGGCCTTCAGCCTGTTGGGAGGTAGCCTTTGCAGCTCAGCTTTATGTTTTGGACTTGACCATTATAAAGGAAACTTCTGCACCTAAGTGGGCAGTCCTGATGCATGGCAAGGGTTTTCCTGAAATGCTTTCCCTTTCTCTCAGCCCCTGGGCACTTAAGGAACCCTAGTACGCTGGAGCCACTCCCGGTGTCGCCTGAGCTCTTGTCTCCTTAGCCCACAGGCTTAGCAGCTGCCCACCTCAGGCACAGTGAACCCAGTCTCTGCTTTGGCCCCGTCCTCTGTTACACTCACCTGGCAACCTCCTACTCATCCTTCCAGGTGCAGAGCCCCACACCCCTCCCCAGGGAAGCCATCCTTGATCCCACGGACAACAGGGTTAAGGGCACCTTCTCAATACCTACCTCTGGGTGTCCCTCCAAATTCCTCCTGACTGCTCTGCCTGAAGCCTGACTGCACCTGTCTGTCCCTTCAGGTGGCCTCCCGGGACATCAGTCTGATCCACGTCAGCGTCCCAGGGCCCATAACAGGTTGGGCACAGAGAGGCCTCTAAGATCAATGAAGGAGTGAGGGAGTGAGGGTATTCTCCCTGGATCCCGTGCCTCCCTCTAGGTGGTCAGCTCCCTGGACATGGTGACTGGCCCTTACTTTTCTTAGCATTATTTTGACACACAGTAAATGCTCAGTAAGTGGTAACTACTGCTAGTAATGTCCGTGTGCCAGGCACTATGCCAAGCACCTTGCATCCCATTTCATACAGAAGTTCCACCTTAATACAGAACCGCCTTATCTGTGGTTTCTCTTTCAACGGGTTCAGTCATCCACAGGCACGTGTAGTCTGAAATGGGTGAGTACAGCACAGTAAGATATTTTGAGAAAGAAAGAGAGAAACCACATTCACATAACTTTTATTACAGTTTACTGTTATAACTGTTGTATTTTATTATTAGTTATTGTTGTTAATCTCTTACTGTGCCTAATTCATAAATTAAACATTGTCACAAGTATGTATGTATAGGAAAAAACATATACATAGACAGGGTTTGGTACTATCTGTGGTTTCAGGTATCCACTGGGGGTCTTATACTGTATGCCTCACGGATAAAGGAGAACTACTGGATTCTTAATAGTCCTACAAAGTGAAATGTATTACCCCAGTGTCAGATAACGAGGGTAGCCTCAGCAAAGGGCAGCAGCTTCCAAGGTTCACAGAGCTATTAAGCGCAGAGCAGGATTCAAACACCACCGCCTTGCCCCTGAAGCCATAATGACTTCACTCTGCCCCACCCCCAACAGCGGGGACAGCTGGGGCTGCAGCCTCTTCCAGATACCCACAGGCAGGAGGAGGCCTTTGCCCTCCTAGAGTGGCTGAGCCTGCAGACACCCCCAGAGAAAGCCCTCAGGCTAGGGGCCTGGCAAGGGACTGGTGGGGTGTCTGGGCTCAGCGGAGGGCTCCTGTCTTGGTATGGGGACTGTGGCTTGGTCAGGATGGCAAACTTGTCTGCTCCCTAAACCAGAGCCAGCCACAATTACCACCCTCCTCCACACATATACACTAGCTCACACCCTGGTCTTTGAGCTTGTAGGGAGAGAGGTGGTCTTTGCAGCCAAGCAAGCTGTGGCCTCTGCTCAGCTGGCAGGGACAGAGGTGTGCCTGCTGGGAGCTCACTGTCTTTTGCAGACATGAAGCTGCCCCTCTTGAGACCAGCGTGGTGCATCATTCCAGCAGACCACGGCTTTGCGGGCCTGAGCTTTGGCTTCCCCATCCTTCTTTTCTTTTTCCTTCTCCTGCCCTCTCTAACCCATCCGGCCTGCCCAGCCCACCTCTGCCCTCCCACTGCCAGTGCTGCGGTCCTGGTGGTCACCCAGCACCAGCCACACACTGGCTGGGAAACAGATGGGGCTAAACAGGGCCTGCCCAGCCCTCCTGGCCCATCTGAGCTCCAGTCAGGCCCCAGCTCTGCACCCAGAATCAGCCCCACAGCCCTGCCCACCCCACCCTCCATGTATACCCCTTCCCAACAACTGCGGTGAGAATAGGTTCGTGCAGCCCTGCGTGTGACCCGCCTTAGTTTTGACTTGCAGAGCTCTGGCCACAGAATTCAGCAGTCTTGCCGCAGCAGCCCCTTATGGCCTGGCCCTGGGATCGGGAGAGGCTTCTGCGTGCACCGGCAAGCCTGTAGGCAGAGCCCGGGCAGAGGCCTGCCTCGGCTGCTGCTCACTGCGGGGAGCAGCCATCATCACGCCCCCGTTCCTCCACCTCCACCTGCCCGAATCAGACCAATCTCACGGGGCTGCCCCGTGAGTGTGAAGTCCTCAGCCGAGCAGCCTTGGCAGCGCTCTCGCAGGGCTGAGCTCACTCTCCGTGGTATGATAATGATCATTCCTCACGTCGGGCAGCTCCTCATGGTTAACCAAAGCTTCAGACCCATGAGCTCACTTAGCCCTCACCACAACCCTGTTCGTCCTGTCGACAGATGTGAGAGGGAGCTCAGGGAGGTGAAGTATCATGCCCGAGGTCACCCGACGGGAGACATAGTGTCACCAAGATGCAAATCTGCCTGGCCAGACTGCATTACCGTGAGCGCCTGCCTGGTGCCAGACACAGCACAGGGCTGTGAGGGTGGACAGGACGGGCACTGGTCCTTCATGTCCTGGGGCTCCCATTCTCCTGCAGAGCCAAACGCTGGTCGATCTGAACACAGTCACATCACTACTTCCACTCCTCTCTCTTCCTGTTTCCCTCTCTTAAACCTTTCCTTCAAATTCCCAAAGGGTCAGCTTAAGTCTGCTTCCTCCAGAAAGTCTTTTCCATCCAGCCAATAGTACATGCTCGCCCTCCTCTAGTTACCACTGCGGCATGAGCTCTCCCTGCGTGTGCAGCCAGCACCGCGACCTGTGTGGGTTGGAGCTACTTGAACATCCCGTCTCCTCCTTCCCCTTGTCTCCTAACGAGTGCCACCTGGCACAGGGCTGGGCACCCTGAAAATATGCCTTACAGACTAACCAGGAGCTTGAGTCTGTTTGGAAAATGGCCTCAGCTGCCAAATCCCTGTTACAAATGACATGGAGACCTGAGTGAGTCCTGGATTCCTGAATGACAGCAGGCATCTCACTTTTCTTCTCTGGGCCCCAGTGTCTTAGTTAAATGAGGGTCTACTATGGTTGGATGTGGTTTGTCTTCACAAAACTCATGTTGGAGTTTAATTGCCAGTACAGCAGTGTTGTGAGGTGGGGTTTAGTCAGAGGTGTGGAGATCATGGGGGCAGATCCCTCATAAGCACACTGGTGTCATTCTTGAAGTTGTTAGCTCTTGCTCTCAGGGGAATGGATTAGTTCCCATGTGAAAGGGTTGCTATAAAGTGAGGTTCTTCCTCCTGTTTGGTTCCTTTTTGCACATGCCTACTATCCTTCTGACCTTCCACCATGGTTTGACGCAGCACAGAAGCTCTTGCCAGAAGCTTGCGCCACGCCCTTGAACTTCTCAGCCTATAGAACTGGGAACCCAAGGAACCTCTTTCTTTATAAATTACCTAGTCTCAGGTATTCTGTTATATCAACACAAAGTTGACTAAGGCCGGATCTCATAGACCAATGGAATTTTTTCCTTCCATGCTACAGGGAAGGAGATAAAGCCCAGAGATATTTGCTGGTTCCCAGGTGAAGCAGGACTACACTTGCTCTGGCTTAGGTGACCTTAGTGATCTTTTCCAGGTTTTAAATTATTTGATCTACAACAGTGGTTCTCAATCTGGGGTGATTTTGCCACTCCCCACCCCTTAGGAGATATTCAGTAGTGACTGGGAGGCATTTTTGGTTGTAACAAATTAGGGAGAATGGTTGTTACTGGTATCTAGCGGGTAGAGGCCAGGAATGATGTAAAACATCCTACAATGCATAAGACAGCCCTCCAACAATAAATTATCCATCCTAAAATATCAATAGTAAGAGGACACAGATTATTATCGGAAATGAAGGAGGGAGCATCACTACAGATGTTGTGGACACTAAAAGGATAATACTGGGATATAATGAACACTCTATGCCCACAAGTTTGATAACGCAGATGAAATGGACCAATTCCTCAAAAGACACAATCTGCCAAAACTCACACAAGAAAAAATAGACAATCTGAATAGGCCTATAACTACTAAAGAAATTGGATCAATAATTAACATCCTTCCAAAACAAAAACCACCAGGCCCTGATGGTGTGAATTCAATCAAACATTTAGGGAAGAGATTATACCGATTTTCTTTCAGAAAATAGAAGCAGAGGGAATACTTCCTAACTCATTCTATGAGGCTAACCTCACCCTAATACTCAAACCAGACAAAGGCATTACAAGAAAAGAAAAGTACAGACCAATATTGCCCATGAACATAGATGCAAAAATCCTCAACAAAATATTAGCAAATTGAGTCCAACAATGTCTAAAAAGAATTATATGCTATGGACCAAGTGGAATTTATCTCAGGTATGCAAAGTTGGGTAATACTCAAAAGTCAATTAATGCATCACTTCAACAGGCTAAAGAAGAAAAAAAACACATAGTCATGTCACTAGATGTAGAAAAAGTATCTGAAAAAATACCCATTCATGATAAAAGTTCTCAGTAAACTAGGAATAGAGGGAAACTTCCTCAAGTTGATAAAGAATATCTACAAAAAAACCTACAGCTAATATCACATTTAATAGTGAGAAACTAGAAGCTTTCCTGCTAAGGTTAAAAACAAGACGAGGATGTCCCCTCTCACCATAGCTTTTCAACATAGTACCAGAAGTCCTAGCTAATACAATTAAGACAAGAAAATAAAATAAAAGGTGTACTCATTAGGAAGTAAGAAATAAAACTGTTTTTCTTTGCAAATGACATGATTATCTAAGTAGAACATCTGAAAGAACTGACCAAAAAAACTATTGGAACTAATAAATGATTATAGCAAGCTTGCAGGATGCATGATTAATACACAAAAGTCAGTCCCTTTTCTATATACCAACAATGAGAAAGTGGAATTTGAAATTAAAAGCACAGTATCATTTATTAACACCAAAAATTGAAATACTTAGGCATAAATCTAACAAAGTATGCACAAAATACATATGAGAAAAAGTATAAAACTCTTATGAAGAAATTGAAGAACTAAATAAATGGAGAGATAGTCCATGTTCATGGATAAGAAGGCTTAATGTCATCAAGATGTCAGGTCTTCTCAACTTGATCTATAGATTCAATACAATCTCGGTCAAAAATCCCAAAGAGTTATTTTGTGAATATTGACAAAATGATTCTAAATTTTATGTGGAGAGGCAAAAGACAGAATAGTGAACACAATATTGAAGGAGAAGAACAAAGTTGGAGGAATGACACTAGCCAACTTCAAGACTTACTATAAAACTACAGTAATCAAAACACTGTAGTATTGGTAAATGAACAAATAGATGAAATGTAACAGAACAGAGAGCCTAGAAATAAATTCAGATAAATATAGTCAACTGATCTTTGACAACAGAGTCAAGGCAATACAGAGGACCAAAGACAGTCTTTTCAACAAATGGTCAAATAGTACTATAACAAATGATCATTCACATGCAAAAAAAAACAAAAACAAAAAACCAGAATCTAAGCATAGACCTTAGACCCTTCACAAATATTAATTGAAAATGGATCACAGACCTAAATGCAAAACACAAAACTATGAAACTCCTAGAAGATAACACAGGAGAAAATTTAGATGCCACTCAGTTTAATGATGACTTTTTAAGATAGCACACCAAAGGTATGATCCATTAAGAAACAATTGATAAGCTTGTCTTCATTAAAATTAAAAATTTTTATTCTGTCAGGGACACTGTTAAGAAAATGAAAAGATAAGCCACAGACTGGGAGAAAATATTTACAAAAGATATATCTGATAAAGAATAGTTATCTAAAATATATATAAAAAATACTTTAAAACTCAACAATAAGAAAATAACCTGATTAAAAAATGGGTCAAAGACTGTAATAGACAACTAACCAAAGAACATACAGATGGCAATGAAGTATATAAAAAGATGCTACACATCATATGTCATCAGGGAAATGCAAATTATAATGATAATGAGGTATCACTACGTACCCATCAGAAGGGCCAAAATCCAGAACGTTGACAACACCAAATGCTGGTGAGGAACTCTCAGCAGGAACTCTCTCATTCATTGCTTGTGAGAATGCAATATTGTACAGCCAATTTGGAAGACAGTTTGGTGGTTTCTTACAAAAGTAAACATACTCTTACCATATGGTCTACCAATCACATTCCTTGGTATTCACTCAAAGGAGCTGAAAACTTAAGTCCACATAAAAACTTGTACACGGATATTTATAGCAGCTTTATTCATAATTGCCCAAACTTGGAAGCAACCAAGATGTCCTTCGGTAGGTGAAAGGATAAATAAACCGTAGTACCTCCAGATAATGGAGTATTACTTAGCACTAAAAAGAAATGGGCTATCAAGCCATGAAAATACATGGAGGAAACTTAAATGCACATTACTAAATGAAAGAAGCCAATCTGAGGAGGTTACATACTGTATGATTCCAACTATGACATTCTGGAAAAGGCAAAACTGTGGAGAGTAACAAGATCAGTAGTTGCCAGGGGTTGAGGGGAGGGATGGCCAGGTGGAGATGATGATTTTTAGGGCGGTGAAACTACTCTGTGTGATACTGTAATGGCGGATACATGTCCACCATCTATCCAAACCTAGGGAATGCACAACACCAAGAGTGACTCTAATGCAAACTAAGGACTTTGGGTGATATCGACACGTCAGCGTAGGTTCATCAACTGTAACAAATGTGCCACGCTGGTGGGGATGTTGATAGTGAGTCTGCATGTGTGGGGGCAGGGAGTATCTGGGAAATCTCTGTACCTTCCTCTCAATTTTGCTGTGAATCTAAAACTACTCTGAAAAAATAAAGTCTGAAAAAGAAAAAAGTCAATAGTGTCTAGGTTCAGAAACCCTGGACTGCACTAAGGAAAATTACATGATTTTCCTAAAAAGCTCCTCCTCGTGGTCTCTGTGGCCTTTTCCCAGAGTGGTGGGAAGTAGCCTCAGTTTGCTAGTAGGAATAGACGGTGCCTGGCTGGGTTTTCCTCTTGGGTTGACTTCTCCCTCCCCTGCATCAGGCCTCCTAGGAACCTGTCTGACAAACACATGGCTCTGAGGAGGGGCTGCCCACCGACATGCCAAGGTGGCCTAGGCAGGGCCACTGCTCTGGTGGTGGGTGGTAGTGGAGAGGGAGCCCTACTGCCTCAAAACCAGCCATCTGCCTGGAATCCCTGCCCTTCTCCTCCCCTCCATGGGTCGGGTGGATGATTGAAGCTCAGTGACCCCAACAGCCCTCTGCCCTAGGCATAACACCTCAGGCTGGACCCCTGGCCTTAGGCTCTTCTGCTCTCAGAACATGGGGATCAGGGTGGAGCAGGGAGATCTTCCAGGAAGGCAGGTGCGGGTTTGCAAGAAGACCTGACTGCTGGTGGGAGGGGAGTTGCAAGGGGGTCCTCCCCCAGAGCTGGGCACTGGGCCTAGCCGTCTGCTCACTTCTCTTGAGCAACACTCCTCGGGAGGTCACGGCCCATTTCTGCTCTCAGCATCACAGTTGGGCCCAGGCCTTCTCTCTGAGTGGTCACCCCTTTGGACTACAACTGGGATCAGGAAGCCAGGAGCAGGAAACAACAAGGCCTGGTTTCCTCCTCGCTGGTGGTCTTCCCACCCCTGCCAGTGCTTCCTCTGCTCACTACCTCTTTTCCTACAAGCTGACCTATAGGCCTCCCTCCTCGTCATTGGGATTTATAAGGGCTGAACTTCCACCCAAACTCTGGGATAAGGGACCTGCTGGTAGACTCTTTACTTGGTCAACTAATGCTTGTGACAAAGTTTCACCGAAGGTTTAACTGGTGACATTTTGTTAGACATTTGATGGCTCGCCTTTCTGGAAAAGAATACAACTTCATTCATAGCATGAGCTGTTGTCCCAGAGACTCCAGGAAATGTGGTTGTGGAAACTCAGAAGAAAAGTCAAGACACTGGATTCTCTGCCCAGCCCTGGTTCCCATCCTCTCTCGGAGCCTTGTTTTCTCATTTGTAAAATGAAGAGTTTAGACCTGCTGGTTTCTAACGGCCATCCAGCCTTGCATCCTGGGTACTTGTCACTTCCTTTGGATGCTGATGATAATTCAGACCAGACCACTGCTCTGAGGCAAACATGTAGACTAGTGAGAGTGGCAGACACTCCTAGGGGCAGAAGGATGTCACTGTGCACACGATTTGGAATCAGTCGAGCCTGGATTTGCATTTCAACTTTCCACTTATTAGCTGTTACCCAGGCAGGTTTCTCCAACTCCTCCGCACTTTGGCCTCCTCATCTGCACAGGGAGATACTAACGAGTGCTTTAGGGACGAACAGTTGAACGAGGTCGGGACATAAAGGGCCTGGAGGAGTACCGAAGTCATTATTTTATTATGACTATTGTCAATCATCGTCACGGGTCAAGGAGCTCATTTGCACTGACCCTGTGCTCTGCCCTGTGCAGAGACAGGAAGGTGAGCCACGTCCACGTGCTGGGCAGTTCCTAGGCTAGCAGATTGGCCTTGACAGAGAGAACATCAGAAACGAGCAGGACTATGTGCAGACCCAAGTTCTAATGTCAGTGTCTAAGGTGCTCTGTCCCTTGGAAGTCACAGCCCAAGGGAGGCAGTCACAGGCCGAGCGTCTCAGTTCAGGGCTGGCAAGACTATCCAGAGCAAAGAGAACAAATTTCTGTTTAAGTCCCAAAGGGGAGCCTTTAATTCTAGGAGATCAGAGAAGGCTTAAGAGATGTAATTTGACTTGGGGCATCTTGAACATTTCTCTACTTCCAACGCTCCTTCAAGGGAGCACTGTGAGGCCAAAAGGAAGCCCATTCTGCCTGCTTCCCCGGGGCGAAAGACACTGGCTCAGTTTCCTCGATGCTCTGAACCCGTGAGTGGCCCAGCCAGGACAGCGCTCCGTTTGCCAACCCCACTATCACGAGCACAGACCCCCCAAACCCTTCCTAGTCTAGGAGAGTCCTGGAAAATTCCCAAGGCACGTGCTGGAATGAGGGTGAAGGCTAAGCCAGCGAGGCCCCTTGGCTGTGTTTCCCCCATGCTGTAGCACTTGGCTGCGCCTGTGATGCAAGTCAGTGGTTGCACCCCCCCTTGGACCCCTCTCCTTCCCACCCGTCTCGTCCAAACCTGTTATTCCCTGACTTTCTAACAAGCATCCAAATGAAGGCAGGCTAAAAGGCCCCGGGGGCCTCGACGTCCAGGAACGGGCTATTAGTGGATTTCAAAGGCCCAGATCTGACTGCGAAGCTGCAGCCAGCTAGACCCTCGTTCTCAGCCCGTCACAGCCAATCTGCCCCTCCCCAGCTGGCAAGAGGAGATTGCCCTACACTCAGCCATGCAGTCAGACTTCAGAGCCACCTGCCTGTCTCCTGCGAGGAAGCAAAATGTGTAGTGACAACTGCGTTTACAGCGCTGCCCTGGAGTGTGGACCCAGATGCTCTGAAATCATTCTTGGCTGTAAGATTTGCAGCAGCACATCTGCTTAGAAATGAAAAAACATGGTCTTTAGCCGAGAGGGAAGGCGAAATTTTTGGTCTTTTTCCGCCTTTCACACCAACCTCTGGGCTTCCATAGCTACGTCTTTTTCTACAAAGTAAGGAAGACACGGCGTGGCAGGAGGATGTGAAACTAGGAGTGGCTGGTGGGAGGACGGGGGCGAGGGAGAGAGGTGCAACAAGGTGAAGGCTGCATCTGCCGCTTCCTAGCTGGGCGACGTGGGTCAAGTTAGCTTCTCGGAGCTTCAGAAGGGTATGTTACGAGGATTAAATAAGATAATGTTTGCAAGTACTTAGCATTACATGTGTTGGCTTCCTTCCATTTTTCTGGAAGGAAGGAGAGAAGGACAGAGGGAGTGAAGAAAGAAAATGGTGATCCCTTCCAAGGACAGGCAAACGTGCCCGACGGACATCAGAAGTGTAAAATTGTGTTTTTGCAGGCTCCAGAATAACTTTCTTGTGACATTTTGGGTTTTAATGGATTCCAGAAACCTTAACGTTTCTCTGCAGTCAGAACAGGATGTTTAACTTTCATCCTTTATGAGAGAGAGAGAGAGAAAAAAAAGACATACTCACTAATCTCTTCATTCACTGGAAATATGTGGGAAACAATGAGAAATGGGCTTTAAAAAAAAAAGCAAATGTGAAATGTGCCATTTTTAAATACTAGCAACCAACAGAGAGATGCAAAATGTGGCTTGAATCAATAACAAAACTTCTGGAGATGAACCATTGAAACCGATGCTTTATCAGGGGTAAAATGCTTGGGAAGCTCCAATTTTGAGGCCTGAGATGGAGTCTGGACTTCCTTTAGTGCCCCAAGGGCAGGAAGAGGGGATACTTTTGTCAGAAAGGGGCAGGAGGTGAACCAGATTACTAAGAAAACACCATCTCCTTGTTTCTTTCTCTAGAATTCCTTCCTAACATGAAATGGGGGAAAGGAAACTATTTTACAGAAAACATCAATGTGGAGCAACTCACCGCCCCAGAGCGCCACTGGCATTTGGTATCTAGAGAGATAGTATCATTCTTCAATTTAAAATAATGTGAATTCCTGAACTGGACACTTTATGAAGCCAAAGCCTGTGCTGGTATCACCATTCCCAGAGCCCAACACAGTGCCTGACAGCTGGTACTCAGGAAACACTTCGATGAAGGAAGAAAGGACAGAGGGAAGAAAAACTAAGGTCAGGAGACTTTGTAAACTCTAAAGCATGGTCCAGACTGGGGGGACATCACTCTGTTCAAGTGCAATCAGCTCAGAAGCAGATGGGGACTTTCAACCATGAGACCTCACCTGCCCCAGCTTGGCAGATGTCCTCAGGCATTTTTGCAAAAATTGAGATGTCTGTTCCCATTTGTTGATAAACTGGAGACTCTTAATCCCAACTGTCCTTTATTCTTGGGGCCTCACTCTTGCTCCGGTCCCTGAGCATCATACAGCAGTCAGGGGAAGTTTTGTGCCTCTGGGAAGGTCCCTTGATTGGTCCCTTCTTCTCTCCTCCCTCCCTCCTTCCCCCAAATGAATTAGGCTCATCCTCCATCTTTGCTTCCCCCACAGGAATCCACATCAGGGACCTGTCTCTTAAAGAGTCCATTTCTCCCACCTCAAGGACAGGAACTGTCTTACACATATTCGTATACATTCATAGTGAGTTGGTTCTCAATAAAATTTTACTAAATGAATGGACAGATGTTGCTATGATTAGCAGGAGAAAGTAAAGGAAAAGTCTCAAGACTTTTTCTTTTTTTTTTTGAGACAGAGTCTTGCTCTGTCGCCCCAGCTAGAGTGCAGTGGTGTCATTGTAGCTCACTGCAACCTCAAATTCCTGGGCTCAAGTGATCCTCCTGACTCAGTCTCCAGAGTAGCTGTGACTATAGGTGCACAGGCCCATGCCTGGCTAATTTTTCTGTTTTTGTAGAGATGAGGTCTTGCCCTTGCTCAGGCTGGTCTCAAACTCCTGGCCTCAAGAAATCCCACCCCAGCCTCCCACAGTACTAGGATCACAGGTGTGAGCCACCACACCCAGCCAACACTTGTTGAACATTAAACAAATCAAAATATTTTTTGATTTCTAGCAATAGATCTGTCATGTTACAAAGTAAACTCATCATAGCCACCAAACCAGTCAGCCAAGACTATGTGTGGTCATCTGTTTGAGCAAGTGTGTGCCACTGGGGTCCCCAAGAGAAGATGCTCCCGTAGTGGTTTGTACCTTCCCTGAAAAGCACCCTGGTCTCCATGCTGGATGTCTGCAGCCTTCTAGGCTCAGAGATCCACCAAGAGGAGGCAAGGGCTGCTTTGCCAAGTCTTGGGCCTGTGGAGTTGACCAATTCTTGGCCACAGCTGCTTCCTCTTCATCAAGGGAGAGGGCAGGGAAAGAAGGCTTGAAGAACATATTTCTAAGGCTCAAAAGCCATCAGATATTGCTCAAAATCACTTTGCTTTTGAGCACAGGAGAATTCAATCAGAAACACATGGCACACATTCTCTCCCAATCACACACGGTTTGGGAAATCAAGGCAAATCACAACCAAAGAACACTTGGAGGCCATGGGGGCAGCCAGAGCTGGGTTCCAGCAGCCGCACTAGGGAAGGGGGGTGCAGGGGCTGTGGAGGGGGAGACTCTCTGCAGGCCTAACCCACCAGACCAACAAGAAAGTGGGAGCCCCAGGGTATCAGCCAGTGTCCAATCAGGAAATCACACAGTAATTTGAGCAGGTGGTAACTGGCACATCCAGTGTCCCAAGAAATGGGGACTAGAGATCCCCATTTCTCACCTTGAATGATGATTGCCTTTGCCTAACTTTCCTTTGCCAGGAAACCTGCAGGTAAACATTTAACATTTCACTAACCAATATGTGAGCTGGTGTCTCTAGTATTCCCATCCCACCTGGAACCGCAAGGGAGAAGCAGGCCTTCATGTCAGCGTGGGGTAGAGATGGGTGCTAGGGAAAGGCATGGGGCGTCACTAGATGGGGCACTCCCCACTGGAGATGCAGAGCCGAACCCAGCTCTGATGACAGCAAACAACACAGCATGATGATGTCCTTGCATTACACAGAGAAAACCAGTGGGAATTCTGTACTAGCGGTACTTGCAGAACAATTTACACCTGTAAAGCATTTTCATAGCCAGCCAAAAGCTCACACACCTCATCTTCCTCAATACCCGACTCCCCTCTCCCCCAACCTCAATCAGAATGAACCCCTCTCCTGGGTACCCAGCTATGTCTGTCTATCTCTCTACTATGGTGTCATCACCACACATCAGAATTACTCATGCTTGTGTGCCTCCTGTCTTCCAGCACACGCTTCAGGAGGGAAACACGCAGTGCTCACATCCCCTGCCCCAGGTCCTGTGCTTATGTTAGATGGCAAGGACGAAAAAGTTATGGTCCCTGCCCTCAAATGGCTCAGGGCCTAGTGCAGGAGACAGACACGTAAGGAGATGAATCATGAGACACTGTGACTACGTTAAATGGGAACAAAGTGCAGCAGGAAGCCCAACTGGGACACGACCGACTCTCCCACTTTGTGTGTCAGGAAGGACAGGTCAGCCTGAGCTCAACCTTGAAGGATGCGGAGGGATTCTCCGGGCAGATCAGACAAGGAAGGCATTTAGGCAGAGAGAGCAGCAACAACGTGGAGGCATGGAATTTTATACAGTGCCAGGACTGCAGGGATGTTCCTTAGGGTTAGAGCACACAGCATAAAAATAACCGTAACTGCAATAGTAATGATAGCTACACTTACATATTTCATATCTTGTTTTCTTCGTGCCAGGTTGTATTTTAAGTGCTTTGCATGTGTTAACTCTTCTGCACAAACAAGCCTAGGAGGTAGATGGTATTATTCCCATTTTACAATTCAGGAAGCTGAGGTACAGTCGCTAGCCCAAGGATATACAAGTATTATAGTAAGAGGCTGAGAGTTACTGGGGAAGAAGCTAGAGTGGTGGCAGGAGCAGGGGAGTGGGGTGTGTGAAATGCACAGGACCCAGGAAGCTCCAGCAACCTGCCCTTCGGAGTGGCCCCTCCCTCTATCCCTGCACTAACCGGGACCAGACTTGGATGTGGGTTTGAAATCTGATAAGAGGCAAGTGGGCTCAGAGCCAGCAACAAATTTCATTCACTTCCAAGAAAATTATACTGTTGTTTAAAGAAAACACCCCCTCCCACCTCCAGCACACAGTGGATGGCCACTGAATAGAATGACTTGGAGCCCCGAATGCAAGTGTGGACGCCCAGGGACCAGGGCCCTCTCGTCCTGGGCGGGCTGGTTCTGGCGGGGCTCACACTTGCTGCACAGACACCTGGAGCTGGAGATGGTCGGGACAAGTGGGAAGATGTGTCAGAGGGCACTGGTCCTGCCCACTTCGCAGACAGGAACAACAAGGCTGGGAGAAGGCAATGGCTCCCCTTCATCTCAAGTTGGTTAGAGGCAAAGCCTGCTCAGGATCCTGGTCCTCTGACCTCTGTTCCAATGCTCCTCCTTTAACATGTTCATACATTCCTCCTGGCCCCTGAAAGCCACTAGCTCTCTGCATCAGTCCTGGGTCCTGGAACAAAGGCCAAACGGCCTCTACAGTGATTGGGGCTTCTCTGAGGAGGGGAAGGACCAAGAGGGCCAAGAGGTGCCTGTGCCTCTGTGCACTGCCGTGTTCTAAGTCATCCCACCTTTGCACCTGGGGGGACACGTGTCTATTCATGAACTACTGGACTGCGGGCTCCTGGAAGGCAGGGCAGCTCCAAGGTCAGGATGGGTCATGTGTACTATGTCAGCTTGATATACCCATCAGGAGGAGAGCAGCCCACAGCCTGCAACGGGTCACCACAGTGCCATTCCCAGCCTCTCTGGGGACCCTGTGTCCAGTGGCTCATGTCTATTTTGCCATCTACTGTCTAACTAGCTCCAGCCCCACTGGACCTGCGTCTGGCACTTTCTGGGGCATGGCTCAGGTTCTTGGTCAGGCTGTTGTGGTTTCAGATGACCTTGACCAGGCTGCTATGTCCCTTGGCCTAACAGACCCCACAGGCTGCCACCATCCCCGCCACCCCAGGGAGATTGGACAGGATCAATGGATGGAGGAATGGACGGATGGATGAAGAGATGAATGCCAGGCCCCATGAGGAGCAGGGGCAGCAACAGGGCCAGTACCCAAGGGCCCCAACCCCAGCCCAGGTCCTGCACTTACCCACTTCTCTTGTTTCAATTCCTACTGGGCCTGGGAACAGAGGGGACGGGCAGTCGTTTAAGATGGGCTGAGAAAGGAAGGTGGGGTGAGGGAGGTCTGGGGCCTAGGCCAAGCCCAGGGAGTCAGAGAGGGACTGCACTGTGGCTAAGCATGTTCTTGTAAAGCTATACGGACCAGCTGTTAGTATCGGGCCCAGCCAGACCACCCACATTCACTCACTAGCCAGTGACCAGCAGGTTCCTTGACCCCTCTGCGCCTCCGTTTCTTCATCTAAATAAATTGGGTATGGTATGGCTGGCTACCTTACAGGGTTTTATGAGGTTAAAGGTGTTTATATACTTTAAAGAGCTTAAGACAGAGCCTGGCGCACAGTGCCTTATGAACATTAACTCTCATTATTAATTATAGAAAGCTGAGCATTAAATGCTGCACCTCTGAGAATCACCTCTCGGCCACAGCTGTCAATTCCCATTTGCTGAGCAGGTCCCACCCGCCACTCGGCCTTGCCTTTCCCAGGAGCCCTCCCTACTGGCTACTCTCAGGGGGGACCCAGTTGCCTGTGAGCCATCCCTAGCATGCATTCCAGGGAGCCCTAAAAGTGTCTGCACTCCCCTCGCTGTGGGGGTGCCAGGCTGCCCACAGCCTCCTACCCTCCAGCATTCGTCCTGTCATACCACAGGCATTTAATGCTCAGTGGTAAATAATGTTCTTTTATCTTAAAGGAACAGGTGAGGCTTGGGGAGGATCTGGTTCTCTCAGGGCTCAGAGAGTCCCCCGGGAAGACGGAAGACTGGTGGAAGGAAGGAGGTAGGAGAGCGCTGGGAGTTTGAGGTCTGACCTGGGGGCGGCTGCTGCCTTTGGGGCCCTCAGGGCTCCTGTCCCTGCCAGACAATGATGCCTCCTGTCTTAGTCCCTTTGGGCTCCCATAACAAAATACCCTAGACTAGGTAATTTACAAACAATATAAATTTATTTCTCACAGTTCTAGGGGCTGAGAAGTCTAAGATCAAGGTATTGTCAGGGCTGGTGTTTGGTGAGGGCCTGTTTCCTGGTTCATAAATGGCATTTTCCGGCTGTGTCGCCTATGATGGAAGGAGCTAGCTTGCTCTCTGGGGTCTCTTTTATAAGGACACAAATCCCGTCACGAGGACAGAGCCCTTGTGACCAAACACTTCCTAAAGGCCCCACTCTCCCCACACTATCACCTTGGGGGTTAGGATTTCCACATATGAATTCAGACCATAGCACCTCCCGTGCTTGGAGCCCAGGACCCGGGACAGGGGTGAGGTTTGTAGGCAGCCCCCCCAAGCACCATGAAGCAAGCTTTCCCACCGTGTCCACAATGTCGATGCCAGATACACAGTCTTTATTTGCCACTCTGTACGAGATTTATGGGGTGGATACATCCATTTCTGGCTCACTGTCTAGAGAGTGCCAAACACACGCTCTTTACAACCAAAAGGCAGCAAGGGTGGCAGACGGCACGTGGCAGGGTAGAGGCTCTGCTACACAGAGCAAGTTCCCAGGGCCAGAGCGAGGGAAGCAGGGCGTTGCCTGCTTCATAACACAGCATTAGCTTCCAAATGTGTCTACACCACCAGATTTTCCTGTCTAGACCGTGCAACTGATTTTCCACTCCCGGTGGAGAAGGTCTGAACATGTGTCAGGACACGCACAGCCTCAGTGGCCCGGTAGAGCCCAAGAGAAGACCACACATCTGCTGTGGGCCAGGTCCTCGGGGCTAGAACACTGCCCAGCACACTATTTTACTAGTTTAGAACCTGCATGAATTAACACAAAGGGCTGAACACCAAGAGTGAGCTTGGGAGCCATTCTGACACTAAATAAAATAGGTGTTCACATTTTTCTTTTTTAAAGATAAAACACTGGATTTCTATGTGAGAATGTGGAAATGAGAAGACACAGATTCTGGGGGAAAAATGATTGGAGAACTTGCTGTCACATACTTCTGAGCAGACCATGGTCAGGCTGTGACCTTGTCTTAGAGAAAGACTTGCCTGCCTAGCAGAGGTCAAGAAAGAGTGCACAACTTGTAAAACTGGAAGCTTGCAAAGACAGCCCTTGTCTAGTGCCAGGCAGCGGGTTGGGCGGGGGGAATTCCCAAAGGGCAAAATGCGCCGATGAGTGGGCAACTTGGCAACTCATTCGGCCAAAGGTCAGGGGAAGCTGACTTTTGAACCACACTCAAAAAGGCAACAGGAGTTTTCCCGGCAGGCGTGAGGGAGAAGGGAGGTCCTGGACCAAGGTAATGGCGAAACCAAAGCGGGGGAGGGGCAAGTGTGATCTTCGGAGGAAAGAGGCGTCACAAGGATGGCTGGTGTGCCCAGTGCAAAGAGGAGGGAGGCTGGAAGCAGACCAGGGGCTTCGTCTAACTTTCCTTCTGGCGGAATGCAGCCCTGGTGGAAGCCCGGACCTCAGGCCCGTTTGCAAGTCAATGTGCACCTCGATGAAAACCCTCCTGGGCCTAATGCTTGGCTGGACTGAGACTAAGACACAGAGTCTCTGGGCAGGTGCCTGCCTTCTGGATGCTTCACACTGGTGCCGAGGGAGCCCTCGGAGCCCGGAGGACCATGTGGCCAGCAGCCTAACACCACACCCAGCTGCCGTGCAAGGAGCTGCAAGGTGCAGTGGGACACCAACCTGGTTTTGCAACCGGAGAGTGGGAATAAAAGTTTCTTTCCTTACCCCTATCACCCCAACACGGCAAACATAGCGCATAGGGTCTTTTGCAGAAAAAAGAAGAGAGCAGAGAGGAACATCAAGGAAAACAGGAGACAAGGACAATGCCTACACTCCTCTGGCTATTCAGAGCCCAGTGAGACAAGGAGTGAGGGAAGACCAGAGCTGGAAGGGACCTTAGAGATAAAGTAACTCAATCCTTCTCCTTGCCCTCCCATTTTAGAGAAGAGATGACTGAGGCCCGGAAATCAGAAGTAAGTTATTCTTATCTCCTTACTGCTTCTGAGCCCAGGAGCTCCTCAACCCAGTCTCTCCTCGCGTATTTGCTCATAGTGACTTCCAGGCCCTGCCGGGGTTTTGGTGACAAATTCAGAGCTTTCACTCAGGGCTTTGTACATTGAGACAAAATCAGTGCTGTAGGGCTCACGGGCTCAGACTGAGAGGCTTGGAATATGTCTCCAGGGCAGGCTGAGCCTTAGGTGTTAAAAGGAGATCGGCCCCTCCCAGATAGGAAACAGTCTGTTCCAAGTTGTTAAAAGCATGTTAGCACTCCATGGAGACTTCTTTCCGAGTACAGTAGAAGCCTGAAAATTTCCTACTATAATGGGGGCTGGGGAGTGCTTCAATATTTTCTCTCTGTCTCTCTCTCTCTCTCTCTCTCTCTCTCTCACACACACACACACACACACACACACACACGTGCGCGCACACAAACACACACACGGCGCTCTGGATATACTGCCCACAAAGCTTTAAGGTTCTAGATGCCAGTAAGTTTTCTCTTCAGCTGAGAAGGACAAAGTGACTCATTCTGTCCATGAGAGGTCACTATACTTCCTCAATGTCCCAGGTCCCCTGAGAGTTCTGATCCTGTCTCCCAGCTGAGCTCTGAACCCAGTCCCAGAGCACGGTGACTCTGGCCACAGCCTCTCCGTTCACGCACATCTACTCGTACCTGTGTTTCCCGCTGACTCTTCCACAGTGCTCTGTGCTGCATCGGCACTCAATACATATTTATGAAATGAACATGTGAAAGAATAATGTCGCAAAGAAATCCAAGACAGACTGACATGCTTTCCATAGCCAAGAACCAGGACTTAGGGAAAACTGAAAGGAAATGGTGTCCCCTCCCACCCAGTAGGGGTCCCAGGCCCCCTGAAGGCCCCCATCACCAGTCCTGCAGTATCAGTGATGAAAAGGAGTGTCTGAACTCGACAAGCCTGACTTGCCCCTGAGCTGTGTAGCCTTGAACAAGCGAGTCACTCTCTGTGAGCCTCAGTTCTGCCGTCTCAAGAGGGAAGAACAGGCCTGAGATCATGGGGTGCTGGAAGAGTGACACAGAACACCCCATGGGAAAGAGTCATGCAGTCCTAGCCCAGGACGATGTGACATCCCTGTGGCCGTGACTGTGAGAGAACAAAGTACGGATCCAGTGTGGGGACCTCTGACCCCCGGCCCAGGGCACAGCCTCTGGCTTCACCAGGCAACCCCATCTCTGGAGCATTCGTCATCAAGTCAAAGGGTCCGGTGGCCTCCCTCTGGGAGACGGGCTCACCACATGGAAGTGGGGTGTGTGGTGGGGCGGGGGCTGGAAAATCCCTGGGCCCCCAGGATTCAGAGCTCTCTGGAAAGGAGGTTCACGTGGAAGGAGACCACAGCCCTGCTCCCGAGAAGCCCCCTGCAAACATGCTGGAAATACCCCGGCCCAGCACCGGCCCATGGCGCCCAGCAGGGCTGGGAGGAGCCCAGGGGTGAGTGAGTGCTGCCCCCACCCAGAGAGTGCTGCCAGCAGCACCCATTCCTTTCTCTGCTTGCTCATTACATGTGCACATACTAAGCACCAACTGTGTGCCAGGCCTTGGGCTGCCTGCTAGGTCATTCACTCTTCATTCATTCATCATTCCTTCAACAACAAGTGTTTGTTGAGTTCCTCCTGTGTGTCAGGCACTGTGCTAGGCCCTGCAGATCTAATAGGGAATAAGTCACCCGTGGCCCTGTTCACATTAAGCTTACAGTCAGCTAGGGAAGAGAGACAAAGAAATGTATGTTGCAAATTGCGATCAGTAGCATGAAGGAATCAGACTGGGGATAGAAAATAATGTTGGGGACAGGCAAGGGGCAATGAATTAGAGAGGCACATGTGAAAAGGACTCTTTGAGTTGGTGAAATATAAGCATCAGCCCCAAGGACTAGAAGAACTCAGCCACGTGTACACTGTGACGGTGGGGGTGGGGGATGGTCTGGAGAGTGTTTCGGGCAGAAGGAACAGCCTGCTAAGGCCACTTGGAAGACAGACCTTGGTGTGTTTAAAGACTCACAGGAGGCCAGTGTGGCTGGAACAGAGGGAAGGGAGAGGGTGGCCAAGCAGGGACAGGTGGTCCACTCTGAGACCATGTGCAGCTTTCAAACAACAAAGGCTTTGGGTCCTTTGAAAGAGACAGATACATGTGTCTGCCCTTCCTTCCCTCCCCGCTCCGTTTAATAAAGGATAGCAGCCTGTATTGGCAGGTGTTGTGAATTAGTGGAAACGTTCTGAGGGCATTTTGCCATCCCTATCAAAAGTGTTCACACTTTTTGAACAGCAGTTCCACAGCTCAGAACTCACTTGAAGAAAAACTCACTTTGGAGGCATGCAAAAATTACCCGAAGGGATGTTTGTGGTAGCACCATTTATAAAGTTATAAGGAATCTAAAAGTCAATCACAGGGAAGTGATTTTAAAAACATAAAGTCTTCCTTAAATAAAACATTATGCAGCTATTAAGAACACATTTGTAAAATGTTTTCTGAGAGTAGGTTATCACGAAACAACACCGAGTGCATAGACACGAGGAATCACGCTGTGGTGGATTCACCCAAGGCAGCGTCACACGGCAGCCGCGACAAACGCTGAGACAGGCAGCGGCAGGGAAGATTTTCAGTGACGCGACAGTGAGTGAAAAAGCAGCCAGTCCTAGAAGTCTGCACACGACATCATTCTCTTTTCTTAATGAAGCGAGAAAAGCAGGCACAAACAACATATAGCATTTATATGACACAGCTCTACACTGTCTTAAAAAAACTAAAGAAATAAGAAATACAAAATTTAGGACTGAGTCATCTCTGGAGAAGGAGAGCCCAGAGCACACAGACAGATGTGAATTAGTGGTAAGATTTTAATTCTCGGGGTGAGTGGTAGGTTCATAGTCATTTATTAGGTTATTTACAAATAAAACAAATAAGCAAACAAAAAATCAAATAAGGTTATGCATAGACCAGTGATGATAGCATGTAGGAAGCATTATGATAATACATATTCAGTTGTATATGGCCTGGCCTCAATTTTATTTAAAAAAAGCAACACACATACACATAAATATACAATCACGTACCAAAAAAGTGACATTTCCATCAATGATGGGCCACATATACAACAGTAGTTCTATAAGATCATAATGCTGTATTTTCACTGTACCTTTTCTACGTTTAGATACGTTAAGACACACAAATCCTTACCTCTGTGTCACAACTGCCTGCAGCATCAGCACAGAAACAAGCTGCACAGGCGTGTGGCTTGCCAGCCACGGGCTGGGCCACCCAGCCCACGTGTGGCTGGGCTGTGCCCTCTAGGTGGGTGTAAGTGCACTGTGATGTTCGCACAGCAACAGAGTCACCTAATGACGCATTTCTCAGAGCGTATCCCTGCTGTTAAGTGACACAGGACTATAAGCCTATCGAAAACAGACAAGAAACCAATACACTGAAATGGCAATAATCATTTCAGAATGATTTTTATATTACTTGCACTTTTCTATTTCTACAACAAATGTGTTTTACAACTAGAACAAAGAGTTGTTTCAAAAGAGAAGGCCAATTCAAATGGCACCTATAACTTGTTCTAGAGGCAGAGAAGCCAAGAGGGGCCAGGAGGGGGAGTGGGAGACCCCACAGCCAGGGAGGTTGGTGCAGGGGCGAGGCTGTTACTGATGCGAGCATAGTGGGGCCACCGCCACCCTGCTCTAGGCTGAACTCCTCTCTTGCGCTTTCTACCTGCCGTTTCAGCCATCCGTGTTGATTCCTTGTCCAGAGTAACAACTGCTTCCCCCCTTTCCCACCCTCTGCCTCTGGGAGAAGGGAGGCTCCCTAAAGACGTAAATAATGAAATGAATGGATCAATCAAGCCAATCGACCATTCAGTAAATTCCTTTTGGCTGAAGGTTTTTATTTTCACTTTTTGAATCAGGAAACAATTACGCAGAGACTGTGAGATAATCAATTTTGTTTGTGGTCATATCGTTACACAGCACAGGTCACTGATACAAGGTCAGAGTAAGGGCTATGGGAGAACAGAGGAGGGAGAAGCTAGTGTTTGGACATCAAGAGGGGCTTCCAGGAGGCGGTGGCATGGGAAGTGCCATGGAAGCGTGGCACGTGCACAGGGTCTCCTCCGCCCCTCCGTGCCGCAGGCCTGCCCCCCCAGCACCGCCTGGGACTTGGGACCTGGTCGTGTCTGCCCAGTTCTGGGATCCAGCTGGCGGGCTTCTTTGCCTCTCGAAATAAGCCATGAGGGCCAACCTGAACTTTCTTAGTAATAAACATTCTGTTTGGGCCCCCACTTGCTATTATTTCTTTTTATTTCTCGATTGTTGAGAACTGGAGGGTACTGCTTATTGGGGGTTGCCTTGGAGTGGTGTGGGAGCAATACGGTGGGGGAGAAGTGGGGAGGGAGACAGAGGGCACAGTGTGGAAGTCCACGAGTTTAGGCTCGAGAAGTTAGACGCAGGCCACGGAGAGCCACAGAGAGTCTGTGTGTCTGTGGATAGAAATCATGCCACAGGGCATGTGCCTCCTTGGCCAGAAATGCCTTCGGACTCCCTTAACTCTGCACAGTTTGGTCGTATACCTGTGATCAATTTGGGTTCTTGGGTTGCGGTGGTGGTGGGCCAGCGAGCATGTAGGCAAGCACAGGATTACGGGGCGCAGGTCTATGCAGGCTTGCTGCAAGCCTGTGTCTACAGACCTGTTGTCTCCCCATGTCCCCACATGTCATCTGGCGGTACATATGTTTCTTTGTGTGTCTGAATATATTTGAGTGTCCTATGTTTGCATGTAAGCTCACAACGTGTGAGGCTGTTAAGAGAGGATAGTATCAGTTAACGTTTATAGCATGCTTAGTATGCACCAGGAGATCTGCTAAAAACTTCATGTTCATTTTCTCATTTTTATCCTCATCAGGACACCCTGAGATTCACTTATCCCACTTTCAGTTATCCCACTTTACAGTTGAGGAAACTGAGGCTCAAAGAGGTTAAGAAGTAAACCCAAGGTCATACTTTTAGCAAAAGGTGGTCAGGAGCAGACTGAGGCTTTCTGATTCCCACCCTGTCCACGCTTATCCTTGTGAGTCAGTGGGTATGTGACCATGTTCCTGGGTCTTCCCATGGGTCCTGAATGCCTATGAACCAGGTTTATCTGAACCCACATGACCAGGCTACCCTTATTTCTCTATGTGCTTGTAGGCACCGTGTGTCTGCATGGTTCGTCTATCTGTGTCTGTATGTCCATGCTTAGCTGCGTGCATCCTGGTGGCCCGTGCACATTTGTATGAATCAATGTGTCTGTGTGTCTCTGGCTGCCTCTATGTGTCTGTGCATCTGCACACACCCGTGGGGAGTTGGGCAGGACTCAGAGCCACATCTGGCTCTGACATGCTGCCTTTAGGGAGAGGGT
>VSMD01127085.1:0-17486 GCA_008750895.1 Mirza zaza
TACAAGTGAATCTACCATTTGATCCAGCAATCCCATTACTGGGCATCTACCCAAAAGATCCAATGACACTCTACAAAAAAGACACCTGCACTCGAATGTGTATAGCAGCACAATTCATAATCGCAAGGCTGTGGAAGCAGCCCAAGTGCCCATCAATCCAAGAATGGATTAATAAAATGTGGTATATGTATACCATGGAGTACTATTCAGCTCTAAGAGACAATGGTGATATAGCACATCTTATATTTTCCTGGTTAGAGCTGGAACCCATACTACTAAGTGAAGTATCCCAAGAATGGAAAAACAAGAACCACATATACTCACCAGCAAACTGGTATTAACTGAGCAACACCTAAGTGGACACATAGGTACTACAGTAATAGGGTATTGGGCAGGGGGCCAGGGGGGTGGGTATATACATACATAATGAGTTAGATGTGCACCATCTGGGGGATGGTCATGCTGGAGACTCAGACTTGTGGGGGGAGGGGGAAAGGGCATTTATTGAAACCTTAAAATCTGTACCCCCATCATGTCGAAATAAAAAAAAATTATATAAATGAAATCATAAAGCGTATACTCTTTCTTGTCTGGCTACTTCACTCAGATTAATTATTTTGAGACTCATCCATGCTGTTGAGGGTATCATAATAGCCCATTCTTTTTTCTTGCTGGATAGTATAGACCTATCATTATTTGCTTGTCCATTGACTTATTCATAGATATTTTGGGTGTGTTAGCAGTTTGGGGCTATTATTAATAAGACTTCTATGCATATGTATGAAAAAGTCTTCTTTATATAGATATGTGCTTTTACTTATTTTGAGTAAATACCTTGGACTTGAATGACTAGGACCTATATTTAAAGTTTTAAGAAACTGCCAGATTGTTTATAAAAATTATAACATTTCACATTCCCACCAGCAATAAAATACTCTTGCATAGAGGGCTTTTTAATTATACCCATTTTACTATGTGCGTAGTGGTATCTCACTGTGGTTTTAAATGGCATTTTCTTAATGACTAATGGTGTGGAATATCTTTTATGTGTTCATTTGCAGTTCATGTTATCTCCTTTCATGAAGTGTTTGTTCAAATATTTTGCACTTGTTTAATGACATGAGTTGTCCAGTGTATGGTTTGGACTTGTTTTTTTTTTTTTTTAATTTTCTTGGTGTATTTCCAAAGTCAGAACTTCTTAATATTGATAAAGTTCTATTTTCCATTTTTTAATTTCATGGATCATAATTTTGATATAAACAATGTATCTAACTTAAGATTTTTTTCCCATGTATTTTACCCTATGTATATTTCTAGAAATTCTGTGCTTTAGGTTTGATTCATCAATCTACAAACCATTTTGAGTTATTTTTAACGTATTCTAAGAAATATGAGTCAAAGTTTATTTGTTTATTGTATGTGATTTCCAATTCTTCTAGCAAATTTACCGAAAAGACCATTTTTCTTCAACAAATTGCCTTTGTACTTGGTCAAAAATAAATTGACCAATGTATAGATCTATTTCTCAATTCACTATTGTGTTCCCTTGATCTATTTGTCCATCTTTTAACATATTATTCATTATTTTGCTTGCTATTGCTTTGTAATAAGCCATCTTGTCAGTATCTACACAAAGACTACAGTAATTCAGATTGGGATTACATTGAATTAATATATCAATATTGAGAGAATTACCCTTTTAACTACATTGAGTCTTCTGATACATGAATGTTCTGATACATGAATGTTATCTTTTCATGTACTTAAATCATTTCTTTAATTTCTTAAGCAAAGATTTATAGATTTTAGTGTATATGTCTTTCAAAAGCTTTGCCATATATATTTACCCCTAAGTATTTCAGATTTTATGTGCTCTTTTCAAAAGCATTATTTTTAATTTCAATTATTTTTTATTTTTTGTAGTTAGTTAATAGAAATGGAATTAATTCCTGTATGTTAATCTTATCTTGAAATCTTGCTAAACATATAGCAAAACATACTTCTAATAGTCCTTGGTAGATTTCATAGAATTCTCTATGTAGATGATCATGTCATTTGCAAATGAAGTTAACTTATTCTTTCCCAGTATCGATGGCTTTTATTTATTTTACTTACATATTGCACTGCTTAGAGGTACAAGTACAATGTTGAGTAGAAGTGTTGAGAACAGTCATCCTTTCCTTGTTCCTGAATTTAGCAGGAAATCATGTACTTTTTCATAATTAAGAATTTGAAAGAAAGAAAACCTACACATTTTCTCTAACTTCTCTATGTCTAGTTTAGGAATTTCCCATATATCTGAGAGTTTTCAATAGAATGATGTGTATTTTGTTAAATGCACTGTCAATTAGTGTGGGGTATTTTCTGTAATGATTTTTAATGTCAATAGTCATGCTCTCAATCTGTGTACTCTGGGGACTCTATTGAATCACACGAGTAACATTTATGGGAATTTGAGTAAGATAATGACTTGAGTATAAGCATTAACATTCTTCCCTGTATGTGACTCAGTCATGACCAAAGTTTCATTGAAGGAAAAAATGACAATAATAAAAAATAAGAAAATTTTCAACATACAATGTGATCCTTTTGCTTTCATCTATCAAAACACATTACACAGATGATAAATATTATTATTTGCTGTCAAGTTTGCAAATGTTTTTACTTGTAATACACAGTGTTGATGCTGTTACAATAAATTATTTTCAGAAACAGATGCTAAGAGTCAAAATCAGTTCAATTTTGGAAAGACAGTAATACTATATTACTAAGTAAAAATCCTGATTATAAAACAAAATATATAGTATGATCACATCTTTGTATAAGTAACTTTAAAACATCTCACTAAATATATTAAGGATATATGTAACACATGTATATTGATTATCTGGATGATGAATCATATGACTTATTTTTATTTTTTTGAAGATTTTTATACTACAGCCATATTCCAGGATGTGTATCTCAGAAAGCAGACACTGAGTAGACTAGTATGCAAGAGATTTACTAGGGAATACTCTGGGAATTAATGCTTTCAAAGAAAGGAAAGGATGCAGAATTGGGCAAAGGAGAGAATCAACCTGGGATTTAGTCTCAAACAAAGCCTCAATCACAATGCTGGTTTTGTGAAAGTGAATATCCTATTTGCCAAAGAAAATTGCTGTGAAGTATTTTCTGTAAGTAACAAGATGATTTTTTAATGCCATAAATCATGATTTAAATATAGGTAGGCTGAGGACTGTGTTGAATCACATTGGAAACATTTATAGGATTACTCGGATATCAGATTTAAAGAAAAAATTCTTCAAAACATCTCTTACAAATGTAGTTTAAAACTTAAAAATAGTTAAATAATTCAAGAATGGTATTATGACAATCTCCCATCCAATACAGAATACCACACCAATAAAGACAAGGGAATAATTGAATATAAAATAACTGGTTAAATATTTATTATAAGGGCTCAATGGTATATTTGAACTGGCAGTAGAAAGAATCGGTGAACATAATGATTGAATAATAGAGAGTATACAATCAGAAGATCAGAGAAAAAATAATAAATAAAATGAACAGAGATTTGGGACACCACTTAGCACACTATCATACATGTTTTCACATGAGAAGAGAGAAGATAGAGCAGATAAATTTTCAGAGAAATAATGGTAAAATCTCCCCAAATTTGATGAAAATATTAATCTACATAACCAAAAAGTTTAATGAACCCCAGGTAGGACGAATATAAAGAGAATCACACCTATACACATCATAGTAAATATGTTGAAGAACAAAGATGAATAGACTCTACTATCAATAATCACTGTTTCTTCAAATGCATAGATGCCAACACAAAGTGAGGAGACACAAAGAAAAAAGGAAAAGGTTCAATCAAAGAAACACTATGAATCTTAGGAAATTGACACTGGAGACATGGAGGACAGAGGGGTGCTTGCACAACTGGATTTTGTCTTACCTGTCAAAGAATTTACCTGACAAAGAATTCAATAATAGGCTCTACTATCAATATCACCATCGATAGGCCAGTATATGCATTATGGGAATCCTCAAAAAACAAAAGAGGTAGTAAACTGCAAAAAAAGTTTATTTGAAGAAGTAATGACTCAAAAATTTCCAAATCTAGGGAAGGGAAATGTGCATTGAAATTCAGGAAGCACAAGAGACTCCAACTAGGATGAATCCAAAGCAGTCCACATAGAAATACTTCATAATAAAATTATCCAAAGTCAAAGGCAATGAGAGAATTTAAAAAAAAATATTTCATCCAGCATTTTTATTGTTTTCAATGGCACAGTTTATCCCGATATCTATACCATCACACTGGTAGAAACCAAACTCTATTCACATGTTTAATATCTTTAATGGAACTCAAATGTATAGAATTAAGTTAATTCTAATTCTTGTTTTGTGAGAAAGATTTATCAATGGATCATATATTGCATATACATAATATACATATTTTTTCATCCTCTGTTCCATGTTCTTATTTTTATGTGATACAACAAATGACCTTTATTCTAACCCGAGAAGTAGAATACTCACTTGAATTTACATCTCTCATGATGAAACTTTTTAGTGGTTCAAGCATTATTCTATTTTATTTTTCTACTATTATTTCTTCTTCTTTTGTGCATGATTTTTAATTTTTATGTCAAATTTGTTTTTTTTAATTTTTTTAAAATTTCAGAGTATTATGGGGGTACAAATGCTTTAGTTACATAAATTGCCTTTGCACCGCCTGAGTCAGAGCTACAAGCGTGCCCAATGCCCCAGAGAGTGTGCACTGCATTCCTTAGGTGTGAATTTACTCCTCTGCCCTCCCACCTGCCCAGCACCCTATGAATGTTACTTCCCATATATACCCATAAGTGTTGACCTATTACTGCCAATTTAATGGTGAGTACATGTGGTGTTTGTTTTTCCATTCTTGTGATACTTCACTTAGAAGAATGGGCCCCAGCTGCATCCAGGATAATATGAGGTAGTTAATCATTTTTTTATGCCTGAGTAGAACTCCATGGTATATATATACCACATTTTATTACTCCACTCATGTATTGATGGTCACTTGGGTTGTTTTCACATCTTTGCAATTGTGAATTGTGCTGTTTATAAACATTCGAGTACAGATGTCATTTTTGTTGAATACATTTTTTTTTTCCTTTGGGTAGATACCTAGTAGTGGGATTGCTTGATCAAATGGTAGTTCTACTTTTAGTTTTTGAGTTATCTCCATACTACTTTCCATAGAGATTGTACTAGTTTGCAGTCCCACCAACAGTGTGTAAGTATACCTTTTTCTCCTCATCCTAGCCAGCATCTCTTGTTTTGGGACTTTTTGATAAACTCAATGGAGTTAAATGATATCTCATTGTGGTTTTGACTTGCATTTCCCTGATGATTAGAGATGTTGAGCATCTCTATTTTTTCATGTTTATTGTCCATTAGTCTGTCTTCTTTTGAAAACCTTCTGTTCACATCCTTTGCCCACTTCTTATTGGGGCTGTTTGATATTTTTCTTGTTGATTTTCCTGAGTTCTATATAGATTCTAGTTATCAGACCTTTATCAGATGTATAGCATACAAATATTTTCTCCCATTCTGTAGGTTGTCTGTTTGCTCTCCTGATAGTTTCCTTGGCTGTACAGAGCTTTTTAATTTGATTAGGTCCCCTTTATTTATTTTCATTGATGCTGTGATTGCTTTTGGTGTCTTCTTCATAAATTATTTTCTTAGGCTGATGTCTATAAGAGTTTTTCCAACATTTTCTTTTAGGATTCTTATGGTTTCATGCATTAGGTTTAAGTATGTTACCCATCGTGAGTTGATGTTTGTGAGAGTTAAGAGGTATGAATCCTGTTTTAGTCTTCTATATGTGACTATTCAGTTTTCCCAGCACCATTTATTGAATAAGGATTCTTTTTCCCCCGGTGTATGTTTTTGTCTGCTTTGTCAAAGATCAAATGGCAATATGAGAATGGTTTTATATCTGGGTTCGCAGTCCTGTTCCATTGGTCTATGTCTCTGTTCTTGTGCCAGTACTATGCTGTTGTTTTGTTTACTATAGTAGTAACCTTGTAGTATAGCTTGAAGACTGGTAATTGATGCCTCCCAAATTTGTTCTCTTGCTTAAAGTTGCTTTTGCTATACAGGGTCTTCTCTGGTTTCATATGGAGAGTAGAATTATTTTTTCTAGACTGTGAAAAATGACATTGGTATTTTAATTGGGATTGCATTGAATCTGTAGATCACTTTGGGTAACATAGACATTTTAACAGTGTTGGTCCTGCTGATCCATGAGTATGCTATGGTTTTCCATCTGTTTATGTCTACTACTATTTCCTTCCTCAGTGTTTTGTAGTTCTCCTTGTTTTATTTTCTTTGTTGCTATTATGAAAGGTATTGAGTCTTTGATTTGGTTCTCAGTTTGATTGTTGTTGGCATATATGAATGCTACAGATTTGTGTACATTAATTTTATAACCTGAGGCTTTGCTGAATTTACTGAATGGGAGAAAATTGAAAGCATTCCCACTTAGAACTGGAACCAGACAAGATTGCCCTCTGTTTCCACTTCTATTCAACTTAGTGCTGGAAATACAGGCTCAAGCAATCAGACAATAGAAGGAAGTCAAGGGCATTCACCTGGAGGCTGAAGAGGTCAAACTCTTTGCTGATGCTATGATCTTATATCTAGAAAACCCCAGAGATTCTGCAAAGAGACTACTGGAATTTATAAAGAATTTCAGATTTCATGTTATATGTTTTTTACCACAACAATTTTTTAAAGTCAGGCACAAAACACCACATAATGTATAATTCATTAATTTAAAGTTAAAATAAGGAAATCAAATCTATGAAGGTAAAGGTCAGACAGTGTTTGTTTTTAGGAGGAACAGACAGGGAGAGAGAATTAGCAGGCTGTCTGGTGATAATGTCCACTATCTTCATCTAGATGATGGTTAGATGGATGTGTTCACTTTCTAAATTGATTGAGCTCTGCACTGGGATTTGTAAGAAAAAAACATATAGAGATAAGAGGTTTGACGGCATTAGAAGCAAAAAAAAATCAGCAATATATTCAGATAAAAATAAAATAAGGTGCTTTGTTTGGGAAGGTAACAAGGCCTTGAGGCAAAGATCTGGGTCACAATAATTTCAGTTAGAGAGAATGGCAAGTGCCAAAAGCTTAATGTAGGTTTTTGCATGGATGACAATACTGTCACTGTGTTTGGAATGCCAGGGGGAAGAGAAATTACTAAAAGATGAGTCGGAGAAAAAGGTAAAACCAAGATTTATCTAAGGCCAGGTAGGCCAGTGGAGGCTTTGTATTTTTATGCTTAGTTTGATGGAAAGCTATTCAAAGGTGGCAAGCAGAGGAGTGACAAAATGTGAGTTATGCTTCCAAAGACTCTACTATGAGAAAAATTAATACAAGTGTGAAAGAAGGTAATAAATACTGCACTAGAGAAATTATTTAGGACATCTAGGCAGTAATCCTAAAGAGAGATGATGTATCTTTTCTAGATTTATTTTCTATGACATGTTTAGTAAGAAAAATGGATATATTTAAAATTATATATCTATATATCCATACATGTATGTACATACATACATACATATATACAATGTAAACATAAACATATATAGGCATATTTGATATTAAGTTAAAAATTAATTCCTAATTTTTGGTCAAATAATTATTTGAATTAATTAGAATATATAAAATAAATGGGTTTTAATGCACTATTGATTCATCAAGAATTCAAATTTGAAGAAAAATAGAAACATGGCTTATACATATAAACAATCACAAAACAAAATATTTAATATCATAGAACCTTAAGTAGCAAAAATTTTGCTAACAGTTGATATCTCTTGGGAGTAATAAAGAGTATCTGCAACTAAATATTTCAAATTGTTCTTTCTTTGTTGAGTATGACTCATTAAAGCCCCATATGTAAGAACAGGGTACACACACACTAACACATTTCACTTGGCAAACAGTGCATTCTTTATTAACCACGTTTATGAAATGTCTAATGAGAAATAATTTCCATATGCTGCATATAAAAATAAAATGCCCCTTTAAATATTATTTTTGATCTTGTTTCTAATAGTGTTGGTAGAGCTGAAATCAAATTGCAAGACCCTAAGTTATGAGTAGGTGGTTAAGGCTGAAGGCAGTTTGCATTGGCTCCTCTTCCAAGTTATTTGAAGAGGAAGAAAGGAAGATAATATTCTGACTCCCCCAAATCAACATATGTTTTGAAAACATACATGGCATTTTCACAGGAAGCATAGGACAACATTTCCATTTAGTGATATAACTATATGGCTTCTTTTATTTATCGCCTACTTAGCTACAACATATTCTGTTCTTCAGAGTATGGGGTTTTGGTGTCAGACAACTTGGACTTAAAAGAAGACTCAAGTCCTCTCTGTAGCATCTGGTACCTAATTAACCTTATTAAACCTCCTCAATTAACTCATCTATAAATGTGGGGAATAATAATTAGTTCTCAAGATTTTTTTATAATTAAGTAGAATATTTATCTAAAAGAAAGATCCTAAACTGGTATTATGCACTCTCGATACTTGTAGACATGTTTTGTTCAGTCCACATAATGATAAGAAAAATGAAGTAGGATAATATGCCAATACTAGCCAAGTAGGAGATCTGATGTAATCTTCTGACGACTAATATATTTCTGGTAATACCAGGCCTGCATTCCCTCATGATTCTTAGAAAGTAGCTATCCATCTAGAAGAGGTATTAACTTTTCAAGTTAACAGAGTACACACTTGGATCACTAATTTATCAATATTGCCCTCTACATCTTTGAACATATTAAGAATTGTAAACAACTAGTTAGAACTTTTTTATAAGGTGTTCACCATAGCACACTGGCATACCTACTTTCTTTCCCACAAACCTCCATTTAACTGATAATTAGGAAAAAATGAATTACCATAAGCATAAAGAGAATAAGAAGGTTGAACAAGCAGTAGTATATAGATCTTTCAATAAATTTCTGAAAAACTGAAGATATTAGGGCATTGGTAACTGTTAAAGTAAAGCAGAGGGCATGGAAGCTGAGAGGACACATGAAAAGGCTATAGTCAGGGAGGACATAATATTCTATGTAGAGTCCTAGAGGCTTGTGTTTGTGAAGTTTCAGATAAAACCTGCTGGATGAAATCACATACTGACAACAGAGACTTAATTACAGATCTCCACTTGCAATTGTAGGTAATCCGTTGTTATGACATGCACAGAATACTCAGAAGCCAGATTCCACATCCCAGTCACAATTAGGAAGGGTTTTCTCAATACTGACTAGGCAAAATTTCTGGAAGACACTAAGAAAGACCATGGGTGCTAAAGCCAAAGACCAAAGTCTTTCTCATTCTGGTATTGACAGTTCGTTCTCTTGGTGTTTTGTGTGTTTGTTTTTTGTTTGTTTGTTTGTTTTGTTTTGTTTTTTGTCAGGCATCACCCATCTAACCAGAGCTCCCTATTAGTTTTTTTAAAAAAACGTTTCTTTATTTTTTGTGACGTTTATTTCTTAAATTAACAGACACGAAGCATATCATAGTAGTAAGCTGCTACTAAAGTTAAAGGGAATTCGGGCATTTGTCAGATTCTGTGACCTGAAGGTGAGTACTTTAGCAGACATGTGGGGAGAAAGGAGGTAAATCCCTGGGACAAACAGGTTGGGTAGTTGTAACATCGATGCCTTGTGCAAGCTAGAACCTTCCAAGTTTACTAAGGTGAACTAGGGTGCATCAACCTGTTAGCAGAGATGGCAAAGATCTTACCTGTTTCAGACTAGGCTCTGAGTGGGAGATGAAGATGCCTTCCTAAAAATTTATAAAGCATAAGTCTGTATTTATACAGTTATGAGGTTTAAAATGTATTAATAGTATGGCATACGACACGACCCTCAAATTTAATAATTAATTTAAAGTGGCCCTCAGTCGGAACAAGTATTCTGACAAACAAGCAAAGCCTATATAATAAATAGTCAACTCACAAGTGAAGAAATATAGATAAGTAATAATTCCAAAGATCCTCAGCTTCTCTAATTCTCGAGAGAATGCTGATTAAATGCACATAACACTGCATATCCCTTATATTAGTAGATAATTGCAAGTGTCAAAATTAGAGGGATGGAGAAGAGGGGAAGGTTTATATGCTGCTGGAAATGGAGAAGGAATACACCTTGATGCAGTTTTGAAAGCAATATCTGAGAATTTGAAAAACCCATTGATTCAGCATTTTTCATATCCTTGAGAAATTCTTCCTCATAGTCACACAGGGAGATATAGCAAAGTGCTCACGTTCATAGTAACATTATTTTAAAAGAAAAAGAAAGGAAGGGGATAGTTTATTAGCCTGAATATGGATAACTAAATAGTGGTCTCTCCAAATAAATTAACGTTATTTACCAATGACACAAATGAGCCAGTTACCTATATTACTATCATTAATACTTTTAACAAAGGACCCAAAAGACACTTAAAAGCATGTTACTTCTCCTTCTTAGATTAACTGAATTCTATATTGTGTTTTTTAGTCACAAGTTTGTTTAGATTAGAAAAAGGGAGTTGTCTGAAAAATACACAAGAAAATAAGGAGAAAGTGAATCTTCTTGTTACAACCAGGCTTCCTGGGAATCCAGGTCACCCAAATGGAATTCAAATTGCAAAAGAGTAATGACCCTTATAAACTAGAATGATGGAGACCAGGAGGTCATTCAGGGTCTAAGGTTGCTCTAAGAACCCAAGTGTCCTGTAATAATATGGTCTTCATAAGAAATTAGGAGTTAGAATTCATTCTTCATTTTAGAACTGCATCATTTTCATTATTTGCCTGCTCCTTCTACACATCTGTTGCTATCTACCAGTTATTTGTATTCATTAGTAATAGTAGTAGTAATGGTAGTAGTATTAATATTAGTGTTATTAATTTTGTTCTTTTTTTTCATGTAGCTCCTGATGTGTTTTTCCCCCCTGTCTTTCAGCTGAGGCAGCTACTAGTAAACACTGGCTTTGTATAACACTTTCAAATTATCCACTGAAATAATCTTTCTTACAGGTTTGATTTTTGTCTTCTCTTCCATGTCAGCTAAACCATGCATTACTAAGAATATTTTATATTTCTTTTAACTGACAAACAATAATTGTGTATATTTATGGAATACACTATGATGTTTTGATATATGTATACATTGTGGAATGTTTAAATCAAGCTACTTAAGATATCCATCATCTCACCTTCTTATATTTTGTGGGGAGAACATTCAAAATCTATGCTTTCAACAATTTTGAAATACAAAATACATTAAGAATTTGATAAAGTCCTTTGACCAACATTTGGGTGATGCTTCCTTGAGACTGGTGCTCTCTTTTGATCCAATTGCCTGTAGTCATGGTAGCAAAGTCATGTATTAGTCAGCATGGCCGCTAATGCATTAAGAGATGGCTGGACCCACAGGAAGCTATGAGGCAAAATACTCTAGAGGAAGTTTTAGAAATAGAAGCTATTACAAAGCAAAGTCTTCCCCTGCAGATTTCAAACATAAACATTATATATCCCTGGTTGGATTACTAACCTACTGAAACCCAATAATAAAAGATAAATGATTAAATTAAACATTATGTATTTATACCATTATCTAGTGGGTACAATTTATACGTGGAGATGATATCTTGATTACAAAAATCAAAACCAGTATCTGATAGAAATTAGGATGCAGTATTATCTTGTATTGAGGCTTTGCACCAATACCAACAAAACATTTTAATGAACTAAAAAGGAAGTGTATAAAGTAATTTGCATATTTCAAAGAAAGGTCAGGTGAATAAATGGTTAAATTTGAAATCCTTTAAGAGTTAGAGAAGAAATAGTAAGGATAGGAAAAGTATAAATATGTTCAAGTTAAATTTCATATTTGCTATAAAATTTTATTAGGAAGTACAGTTTTATATCAAAGAAATATTCCTAGACAATAAAGGGATGCTTCTTAAAATTATTTTTCAATGCTAATCTAATAGCATTTTGTTCCAAATACAGATAGAATTAAAGATAATGTAAGAGTTATAAATCCATTTTCATTTGAAAAAACTTCTAGAATTACAACAGATATGATCACCATTTTCCCTCCAGAAAACAAATGTAGCTTGATATAAAACCACAGTAGGAAAGAAAGACAATGACACAGAGAGAAAAATAATAGGAAGTGTTCTTTGGAGAGCTTAACAATATATTGCAGCTGGTATGGAGATTTCACACTATTCTTCGTAAATAGTCTGTAAACAGAATTTAGCATTGCTGATTCTAAAAGTATACAAAACTATCAAAATAATTACACAGTAATTTTAATCCTTAAAGAGAAAATAATGTTAGAAATTTTTTCACACATGGAGGAAGTGTCAAAAAGAGTGAACTTACCAATTAAGTGTAGAGCATTTTATAAAACCTGCATATGACATGCTGAAGACCCCACCAAAGATGATTAGCAGGCCATCAGTAGTTGAAATGCAATGGGTAATCTGGAGATAAAAGCATCCTTTATAATAGAAGCAAAGGAATAAAATGTAGGAAGATGGGATTCTGGCTTATGCTATATATTAGAGTAAAAATTTAAAAAATTAATTATGGACAGGGAGAGGCATTTATGGGATCTAGGCCATTCTAGTTATTCAAATATGCATGTTCATCCCCTGATTATGTAAATGTAAGATATTTACCTACTGTTCTTAAATACTGTTACCCATATATTATTTTTAAAAACTATAGAAAAAAGTCACTAATAAACTCATCACCTTTACAAATCATGTTTCTATTTTCTATACTTCATTTCAGTTTTTGGCCACACCCACATGTACACATACTTTTTATGTATTGAAAAGGTAGAATATTAAGTTTTTAGAGTTTCTTTATCAGAATCATTTTTTCAAGATGATGCATAGTATTTTATCCCTATTTTATTAAGATTTAATACTAGTGAGGATGCAGAGAAAAGGGAAATCTTATGCACTGTTGATAGGAATATGAATGAGTATAGTCATTATGGAAAACAGTATGGAGGTTCCTCAAAAAACTAAAAATACAACTACCATATGATTAGGCAATCCCACTACTGGGTATATGTGTCAAAAGAAAAGGAAATCAGGATATTGAAGAAACATCTGCATTCCCATGTTTGTTGCAACACTATTCACAACAGCCAAGATAAGGAATAAGCCTAAGTGCCCATCAACAGATGAACGCATAAAAAATGTGGTGTATATACGCAATGAAATACTATTCGTCCATAAAAAGAATGAATCCTGTCATTTGCAGTAATATGGGTGATCCTAGGGGACATTATGTTAATTAAAAATAAGCCAGGACAGAAAAAAGTTATCACAGTTTCATGCTCGTATGTGGAAACTAAAAAAAATTTATCTAAGAGATATAGTGAGTAGAATAATGGTAACTAGAGGCTGGGAAGGGTAGGAAGGAGGAGGAATAGGAAGAGATTGATTAACAGATAAAAAAAAATTACAGGTTGATAGGAGGAATAAATTCTAGGTTCTATATCATTATAGGGTGACTTTAATAACATTTTATCTATATTTTTAAATAGAAGAGATTTTGAATATTTCCAACACAAAGAAATGTTTGAGATGATGAATACATTAATTACTTTGATTTGATCATTACATATTGTTTACAGGTATCAAAATAGCACACTGTATCCTATAATTATGTACAATCAGTATGTGTCAATCAGAAAATTAAAAGAAAATTTAATTTAATTAAAAAAATATGTGAGACATGGAGTTTACCTCCAAAGAGATTTTGGAGAAGAATAAACAAATAAAAAAATGACATTTAATTAATAGAAGCAATAAAAAATAAGATATTGAATTGACTCTAAACAAAAGCCTAATGTATTTTGAACAGAGTGATGATTAAGACCAGATAGGAATGCCCTGTTCATCTCCGTCCTTATTTATCTAAATAACTCCAATTCATCTATCCATCTTAGGTTAGTTTAAGTCAGGTATCCGGGCTACATGTTATTTTATTATGTCCTTTTCTTTCTGAGTCCTTAGTTTGTAATAACACATTCATTAGTGATTCAAGCTGGACTCCTCCCCCAAACTTGGTAAAATGCCAGAAACTTTGTTGTTACTCATCAAATATAGGTTAAGTAATTTTCTTGACAGAAGAAGAAAAGATATCTTTGTTGAGTGGAAGGGTTAAAGAAAACTTCATGAAGAAGGTAAAACATGTAATAGGCTTCGAGGAACTGAAGTTGAACAGAAGGGAAAGGATTGCAAGCAGGGAAATACCTTAATAAATTGACAAAGATGGAAATACCTTAATAAATTGACAAAGATGGTCCTAAGAATGTGCTTGCTGTAGCTGAATCTGGCATGCATACTAAGGTGCAATTTCACAATGCCACAAAAAATTAACAGTGTTGGTGAAATTAGCGAACATAAGTCAAAGTCAGTTCTGATAAATTAATCCAAAAAAAACTGTTAATTTTGGAAAATGAGACAAGAAATTTTAAGCGGAGGAGTGTTGGACCAAATTGAATACCTCAAGGGTGGGATATACTCTGTTTTTCTAGTGTTTAGGTTATGGCCAGAGTGGAATGTGATAAATATCAATGCAGGAAAAGCAGTTAAGTATCCTTGATGTGTAATAGATTATTGAAATGGAGTTGGAATTACAAATACTGGCAGCAGATAAAGACATTAAAATAGAACTTGAGTTTTAATAGTCTGAAAACTATGAAGTACGAAATGCAGAGTGACTATATTATGACACTAATTATATGGACATAAATGAAAATAAATAAAGTAGAAAGTTTGGTCCTTTTTCTTCCTTGCCATCCCACTCCACCTCCAGTGTTTTCTATTCTCAATATAGCAAAAAGAACTATTCTTCCAAAATGAAATTCAGATCTTAAGACTGCTCTGCTCAAAATCTTCCAGAATTCTCCTTCTCTCCATGTAAAAGTAATATCTAATATAATGTGGCCCATGTGCAAGACTTGGCCAATGTTTTGTCTCTGACTTACCCTCCAACTATTTCATCTCCCTCTTGCTCCATTGTAGATGCAATTGCTTCCTTGATGGCTCTCAAAAACTTTAACCTTTAACCTGATTCTTTTTTTTTAACATGAAACGCTCTTCCCCAAAATAACCAAGGGGCTAATGCCTTTATCTTTGCCCGCTACCTTTTGCTCTATGAGTCCTACCCTGACCATTTCATTCCCATTTAAATTTACCCTCCTGACTGATCCACTCCTATCCCCTTCCTTCTCCTTTTTAATAGACATTATAAATTTTAACATTCATTATAATTTATTTTTATGTTTATTGTTTATTATCTATCTCCCACAAGAATGGGAGTTATTCCAGTGCAAAATTTTTTGTCTATTATGTTCACTGATGCATCTCAAGGGGATATAGAAGGCACTTAATAAATATCTATTAATCAATTAAATACAGGTCTACTTTAGCGATATTACAGGTTTGGTTCCAAACTTCGGTTTTAAAGTGAATATTGCAGTAAAGCAAGTCACACAAATATCTTAGTTTATCTGTGCATTTAAAATTTATGATTACACTATATTGTAGTCCATAAAGTGCACAATAGAATTATGCCTAAGAAATATACATACTTTAATTAAAAAAGACTTGATTGATAAAAGAGCCTAATGGTCATCTGAACCTTAAGCAAGTCACAATCTTTTGCGGGTAGAGTGTTTTGCCTCAATCTTGATGGCTGTTGACTGAGCAGGGTGGTATTTGCTGAAGGTTGGGTGACTTTGGCAATTTCTTACAATGAGAAAAGTTTTAGGTTTGCTGTGTTGGTTGACTCTTCCTTTCACAAAAGATTTCTCTGTAGCATGCAATGCTGTTTGATAGCATTTTACCCATTTAGAACTTTCAAAATTGGAGTCAGTCATCTGAAATCCTGCAACTGCTTTATCACCTAAGTTTATGTAATATTCTAAATCCTTTGTTATCATTTCAATAATATTGACCAGATCTTTACCAGGTGTACATTCCATCTCAAGAAACCACTTTCCTTGTTCATTCATAAGAAGCAACGCCTCATTCATGAAAGTTTTATCGTGAGATTGCAGCAAATCCAAGCACATTTTCTGAGTCTGCTCCTAATTTGTGTCTCTTATTATTTTCACCACATCTGCAGGTACTTTTTCCACTGGTCTTGGACCTCTCAAAGTTATCCATGGCTCACAGAATCAACTGCTTCCAAACTCCTGTTAATGTTGATATTTTGATCTCCCATGAATCACAAATGTTCTTAGCAGCATAGAATGGTGAATCCTTTCCAGAAGGATTTCAATGTGCTTTGACCAGATCCATCAGAGGAATCACTATCTATAGCAGTTTAATGAAATGTATTTCTTAAATAATATGACTTGAAAGCTGTAATTACTCTTTGGTCCATGGGCTGCAGACTAGATATTATGTTAGCAGGCATGAAAACAATATTAATCTCCTTGTACTTCTCCAGAGCTTTTAAGTGACCAGGTGCACTGTCAGCGAACAGTAATATTTTGAAAGGAATCATGTTTTTTGACCACTAGGTCTCAACCGTGGGCTTAAAATATCCAGTAAGCCATCCTGTAATCATATGTGCTGATTCGGGCTTTGTTGTTCCATTTATAGAGCACAGGCAGAGTAGATTTAGCATAAATCTTAAGGGATCTAGGATTTTCAGAGTGGTAAATGAGCTTTGGTTTCAATTTAGTCATCAACTGCATTAACCCCTAACAAGAGAGTCAGCCCGTCGTTTGAAGCTTTGAAGCCATACATTCACTTTTCCTCTCTAGCTACAAAAGTCCTGGCTACCATCTTCTATAATAAAGCTGCATGGTCTGCATTGAAAATCTGTTGTTTAGTGTTGCTATCTTCATTAATTATCTTAGCTATCTCTTCTGGATAACTTGCTACAGCTTTTACATCAGCACTTGCTTCTTGACCTTGCGCTCTATGCTATGGAAATGGTTTCTGTCTTGAAATTTCATGAACCAAACTCTCCTAGCATCAAACTTTTCTTCTGCAGCATCTGAACCACTCTCAGCCTTCATAGAATTGAAGAGATTTAGGGCCTTGCTCTGGATTAGGCTTTGGCTTAAGGGAATGTCATGATTATTTTGATCTATCCAGACCACTAAAACTTTCTCCACATCAACAATAAAACTGTTTTGCTCTCTAACCATTCTTGTATTCACTGGAGTGGAATTTTAAATTTCCTTCAAGAACTTTTTCTTTCCATTTACAACGTAGCTAGCTATTGGGTACAAGAGGTATAGCTTTTGGCTTTTCTTGGCTTTTGACATGCCTTCTTCACTAAGCTTAATCATTGTAACCTTTTTATTCAAAGTAAGAGATGTATGACTCTTCACTTGACCACTTATAGGCCATTGT
>VSMD01127086.1:0-10000 GCA_008750895.1 Mirza zaza
TTATGGTGTTCCGTGCATAATGGTGTTTTGAGTACTTCTTGTAGGGCTGGTCTTGTCTTGGTGAATTCTCTGAGCGTTTGCTTGTCTGAGAATGTCTTTATTTCTCCTTCATATACGAAGCTTAGTTTTGCAGGGAATAAGATTCTAGGCTGGGCATTGTTTTGTTTCAGAAGAGTGAGAATGGGGCCCCAGTGTCTCCTTGCTTGTAAAGTCTCATTAGAGAAGTCTGATGTTATTCGAATTGGCTTTCCCTTGTAAGTTACTTGCTTCTTTCATCTTACAGCTCTTAGAAGGGCCTCTTTAGTTGATATTTTGGTCAGTCTGATGACTGCATGTCGTGACATCTTCCTATTTGCATTGAATCTCCCAGGGGTCCTCTGAGCTTCTTGAACTTGTATATTGAGATTATTAGCAAGGCCTGGGAAATTTTCCTCTATTATATCTTCAAAAAGCTTGTCCAACCCGTGAGTGTTGTCTTCTTCCCCTTCTGGTAACCCGATGACCCTCACATTAGGTTTCTTCAGATAATCCCACAGCTCTTGTAAGCTTTGCTCTTTTCTCTTGTTTCTCTGCTTTATTTCTGTGACTGATTTATTTAATTGGAGGGTGTTATCTTCAATTTCTGAGATTCTTTCTTCTGTTTGGTCTACGCTGTTCTTGAGACTTTCCACTGTATTCTGTAGTTCCCTGACTTGATTCTTAATTTCCAGAAGTTCGGTTAAACTTTTCTTCATTGTGTCTATTTCTTTAGTGAACTTTTTTTCTAGATCCTGGAGGCTTTTTGTGGTTTCTTTGTGCTGGTTATTGAGTTGTTCTTGCAGGTCAGTGAGTGTTCTTATGATCCACATACGAAATTAATCTTCTGTCATTTTGGTTGCCTGATTTTGGTGGGTGTCCATTTCTAGGGGGCTGGGGCTCCTCTTTGGGGGTGTGTTTTCCGATTGGTTCTTCATATTTCCTGAGTTCCTTCGCTGATTTCTTCCCATGTCGATCAGTTGTTTCTTTCCTTTAGGTTTTTGTTTGGGTATTCACACGCCTTGTTTAGTGTCTGAGCCGGTAGGTGGTGTCTGTGGGTGAGATTCGACCACTCCCTGTATAATGAGTCAGTAGGTGTCGTGAAAAGGGTGTGCAGGATGCTCTCCCTGTCAGTAGGTGGCGCCTGCTTGGAGGAACAGGCTACGCTGTTGTTTTTGTGTCCTGTTATCAGCTCTTGATCCTGAAGAGAGAACTCTTGTGCCTCAGGTGGTGGGTGGGGCCCTGGGACTTCCAGGTATGTCCTTTTCTCCCCTTTAGTGAGGGCTGGTCTAGGAGAGAGTCTGGGCAGAGCTGAGTTGTGTAAGCCCGCCCTCAGGCACCACGAATATCATTAGCAGGGGTCAAAGTTTTGTTCTCTGCTTCCAGGCAAAGCTGACAGGGAGGGGCTGGAATGGCCCCGCTCAGTCAGAGAGTCTGCGTGTGGGGGTGGGGCTGTCCAAGACCCACAGATTGGAGCGAGCCTGGCCTCTTTCCACCGTCCCCAACTCCGCAGCTACTCCTGGGCCTCTTTCAGCAGGCCAGACCACACGCCACCTGGCCTCCCCTGGCTGTGATGCCGGCGGGGAGGTTCCCTGCGCAGGAACGCCACCTGGGCTGGGGGCACGGCCTCCCTTTGGGGGGAGGGTTGCCCTCTAGGAGGCTGATCTGCCCCCGAAGGCACACACACCTCAGCAGGCTGTCCACGTATATCCCTTCTGTGCCCGGGGCAATACGAGGCCTCGGTGCACGGGATGTGGTCTGCAGGTCTGACCTCTGGGTCCCAGAGTTCAAACTTTGTCCCCACCAGGGAGACGCGTGCCTGTCCCAATTCACCCACAGGGAGCCCAAGCTGGGTCTATGTCTCTCAACCTCAGGCTCTGCCCGGTTCTCCTGGGATCACCGTGCCAGCAGCACCTGTTAGGGCTGGCGGGCAGAGAGCTCACAGTCTGAGTTCCCTTTAGTCAGCTGTTGTAAAGTCCCAAAAGAGAAGGTCCCGTTCCCTGGAGGTGCCTCCGGCTGGTGGCTATATTGTCTTTCGGTCTCTCTGGGCATTCGCGGGTAGGGTGGGGGGAGGGGTGAGGAGGCAATATGGCGTCTGCCGCGCGGGTCGGGTCTGTGCACATGGAGGTGCCCCGAGGGAGTTGGGAGCCTGGCGCCGCATCCGCTACTGGCTTACCGCTCACTGGCGGCGGTTGTCGCAGGTCCCTCTGCTTGCTGGGGAGCCCACCAGCAGTCCGGGATGCAGGGGAGGGGAAACGGCAGATCCACCTACCCTTCCCGCTGGTCTCCGGGCTGCTCCGGGGGTCCCAGCTTCCAGTTCTCCTCTGCAACCTCCTCCCGTGGAGTCTCCCGTGGTCTCAGGTACTCCTCCTGCCGACCCTCATCCAATGTAGGCTTGTCTTCTTGCTTCTTTCTTCTAGAATCTGTCTTTTCTTCAGAGACACTCTGTCTGGCGTTGTTTCTCATCCGCCATCTTCTGGGCGGGGATCTCCTTTAATAATTTTCTGTTTGGAGGATCTGCCTTGTGCCGTCAGTGGGGTGTTGAAATCTCCAGTGATTATGGAGTTGCTATTAATCAATTTGCTTAGATCCAGTAAGGTTTGCTTTATGGAACTGGGTGCACCTAAGTTGGGCACATATAAATTTAAAATTGTTATCTCTTCTAGTTGAACTGTGCCCTTCACCATTATATAATGGCCCTCTTTGTCTTTCACTTCTTTTGTTGGTTTAACAACAACTGCCACGCCAGCCTTCTTTTGGCTTCCATTTGCCTGAAATACTGATCTCCACCCTTTTACTTTTAGTCTGTATGCATCCTTGCAGGTTAGGTGTGTTTCTGGTAGACAGCAAATACTTGGCCTGTATTTTCTTATCCATTCAGCCAGCCTGTGTCTCTTGAGTGGAGAGTTTAAGCCATTCACATTTATTGAGAGAACTGATAGGTAAGGTAGATTATTGTTCATTCTGTTGGGTTGGATGTTGTTGCTTTAATTTCTCTCTTGAGTCATTGTATTATCTGGCCTTTAATCTTTGGGTTTTGGTTGTTTTTATATTCATGGGTTATTATTATGGTGTTCCGTGCGTAACATGTTTTGAGTACTTCTTGTAGGGCAGGTCTGGTCTTGGTGAATTCTCTCAGACTTTGCTTGTCTGAGAATGTCTTTATTTCTCCTTCATATATGAAGCTTAGTTTTGCAGGGAATAAGATTCTAGGCTGGGCATTGTTTTGTTTCAGAGGAGTGAGAATGGGGCCCCAGTCTCTCCTTGCTTGTAAAGTCTCAGTAGAGAAATCTAGTGTTATTTGAATTGGCTTTCCCTTTTATGTTACTTGCTTCTTTCGTCTTACAGCTCTTAGAAGGGCCTCTTCAGTTGATATTTTGGTCAGTCTGATGACTGCATGTTGTAACGTCTTCCTGTTTGCATTGAATCTCACAGGGGTCCTCTGAGCTTCTTGAACTTGTATATAGATATTTTGAGCAAGGCCTGGGAAATTTTCTTCTATTATATATTCAAATACCTTGTCCAACCCTTGAGTGTTTTCTTCTTCCCTTTCTGGTAACCCTATGACCCTCACATTAGGTTTCTTCACCTAATCCCCCATCTCTTGTAGGCTTTGCTCTTTTCTCTTGATTCTCTGCTCTACCTCTGTGACTGTTTTATTTAGTTGGAGGGTGTTATCTTCAATCTCTGAGATTCTTTCTTCTGCTTGATCTACCCTGTTCTTGAGACTTTCCACTGTATTTTGTAGTTCCCTGAATTGATTCTTCATTTCCAGGAGTTCGGTTAAACCTTTCTTCATTGTGTCTATTTCTTTAGTGAACTTTTTTTCCAGGTCCTGGAGAGTTTTTGTGGTTTCTTTGTGTTGGTTATTGAGTTGTTCTTGCAGGTCGTTGAGTTTTCTTATGATCCACATATGAAATTCCTGTTCTGTCATTTTGGTTGCCTGATTTTGGTTGGTGTCTGTTTCTAGGGGGCTGGTGCTCCTCTCTGGGGGTGTGTTTTCTGTTTGGTTCTTCATATTTCTGGAGTTCCTTCGCTGATTTCTTCCCATGTTGATCAGTTATTGTTTCTTTCCTTCAGGTTTTCGTTTGGGTATTCACACGCCTTGTTTAGTTTCTGAGCCAGTAGGTGTTGTCTGTGGGTGAGATTTGTCCACTCTCTCTATAATGAGTCAGTAGGTGCCATGAAAAGGGTGTGCAGGATGTCCTCCCTGTCAGTAGATGGCGCTTGCTTGGAGGAACAATCTATGCTGTTGTTTTTCTGTTCTGTTATCAGCTCTTGTTCCTGTAGAGAGCCACTCTAGTGCCTCAGTGGTCAGTGGGGCCCTGGGACTTCCGCCTGTGTCCTTTTCCCCCCTCAGGGAGGGCTGGTCTAGGAGAGAGTCTGGGCAGAGCTGGGTTGGGTAAGCCTGCCCTCAGGCACCACCAATGCCATTAGCAGGGGTCAAAGTTCTGTTCTCTGCTTCCAGGAAAAGCTGTCTGGGAGGGGCTGGAATGGCCCACTCAATCATATCTGTGTGTGGGGGTTGGGCTGTCTGAGACCCACAGTCTGGAGGGGCCTCGCTTCTTTCCACCCTCCCCAACTCCACAGCTACTCCTGGGCCTCTGCCAGCAGGCCAGATCACACGCCACCAGGCCTCCCCAGACTGTGATGCCGGCTGGGAGGTTCCCTGCGCAGGAACGCCACCTGCGCTGGGCCCATGGCCTCCTTTTGGGAGGAAGGTTGCCCTCTATGATGCTGATTTGCCCCTGAAGGCACAAACACCTCAGTAGTCTGTTCATGTATATCCCTTCCTTGCCCCGGGCAATGTAAGACCTTGGTGTATGGGATCTTGTCTGCAGGTCTGACCTCTGGGTCCCAGAGTTCAAACTATATCCCCACCAGGGAGAGGAGTGCCAGTCCCAATTCGCCTACAGGGAGCCCAAGCTGGGTCTATGTCTGTCAGCCTCAGGGTCTGCCCCATTCTCCTGGGATCACCATGCCAGCAGCACCTGGGAGGGCTATCATGTAGGGGGCTCACAGTCTGAGTTCCCCTTAGTCAGCTGTAGGGTCCCAAAAGGGAGGGTCCTGTTCCCTGGAGGTTCCTCTGGTTGGTGGCTGTATTGTCTCTTTGGGCAGCTGCGGGTAGGCTCGCTGGAGGGGAGAATGAGGCAATATGGCGCCTGTTGCGTGGCTCAGGTCTGTGCACACGGAGGTGCCCCACGGGATTTGGGAGCCTGGTGCCGTGTCCGCTACTGGCTTATTGCTCACTGGCAGCTGCCGTCTTTGGGCTGGCGTCCGCAGGCCTCTCCACCCACTGGGGAGCCCACCAGCAGTCCCAGATGCAGGGGAGGGGAAAGGTGACTGATCCACCTACACTTCCCGCTGGTCTCCGGGCTGCTTGGTGGTCTCAGCTTCCAGTTCTCCTCTGCAATCTTTTCCCGTGGAGTCTCCCATGGTCTCAGGTATCCCTCCTTCCAACCCTTGTCCGCTGTATGCTCGTCTTCTTGCTTCTTTCTTCTAATTTCTGCTAGAATCTGTCTTTTCTGCAGAGACACTCTGTCTGCTGGTGTTTTTCGTCCGCCATCTTGATCCAATCTCCTGTCTGTTTTTCACTTTGTTTTCTAGAGAATTAAGATCAAGCAAGTACTGTAAACTTGTTCAAAATAGTGGTGACCTCCACTGAGATTAGAGGTCCAATGTGGGGACTGACACTTCTGCATTCTCAGAGTAGAGAAGAGAAAGGTAGAATAGAACAAGGGAGGGACAAATAGAAAAATAGAGAGATAGGGAGGAAGAGAGACATAGAGACTGAGACAAAACCTATTGCATGCTCAGGAAGGTAGCTCAACCTGAGATTTGTACTCACTTCCTTGTCCAATTACATAGAAAGCAACTGGCTTCAGCTTTAAGTCACTGATATCCCAATCAGAAATATGTGTTATGTATAGAAAATAAAATACAGTTTGTAAACAAGAAAATATGGTAGAAATATATAATGGGTTCATGGGTTATAGGAGATAAACATTTTTTCTTGAGTTTTCTCTTTAAATCTATAATATGAAAAATAATACTAAGAGCAGGAAAAGGCTCACTGCATAGATAGTGGCTGGTATCTACCATGAAATTTCCCCACTATCCTTCCACCCAGCACTCTGTTTGTCAAGTATCCACTCACATCCTTATCACCCTCTATGATTCAATTCACACAAATGACTAACAACTCATTACATATACAACAACCCTATTTTCAAATAATGTCACATTCTGAGGTCCAAGGAGTTAGGTCTTCAACATATGAATTTTAGGTGGACACAATACAATCCATAACAGGTGCTATCATTAGCAACAAGCTAGCTTTGTGAAGACTCAAAAGCCCAAACACTGCCCCCACATTTGGTACATCCAGCTTCATACAGGTACATCCTTGTCATTGACCTATTGAAACTTGTAATCTTTTCTGTGTACCAGATAGTGTCTCTCAATCACTATTATCCTTTTTTATTTCAGAATATTATGGGGGTACAAATGTTTAGGTTACATATATTGCCTTTGCCCCGCCTGAGTCAGAGCTGCAAGCATGTCCATCCCCTAGATGGTGTGCTCCTCATCCATTAGTTTTTTTAAAAAAGAGTACATTATCCTGTATTTTAAAAAAAACAAAAGCAGGGGAAGAGGAAAAAATTGTACGTGCTCAAAACTACAACCTCTCTGTAGGCAAAATAATTTTGTTTTCAAAATGGCTTTTTTCCCCATTTTAAACTTTTTTTCCCTTCCCAAGTGACCTAAGGACTTGTTAGACTAACGCCTAATAAACAAAACCCAAGGTGGCTGCATGGATTTCTTCTCAGTAGCCTCAACACCATTCCTGCAATTTAGCATTCACACATGCATACTGAGTTTACTCAAAACTAGTCTGTTCTGCTTATTCCTCTTCTTCCTGGATTGGGGGTCAGAGCCAGGGGTCCGTGTGATGTGGTCTGCAACCCAGAGGAACCCCTTGCCCCTCCCCTCCCCGAGTCAGGCCTTCTGTCTTTTGTTAATTTTTCTTCTTGCTGACACACGTTTAAGACTGGCCAAAGGGGTAAGGCCCGTGGAGCCCCTTGTGATGTGGCTGTGTGTTGAACTCCATTTCAAAAGATGACAGCTGCTGCATTACTCCTAAAAGTCCACCCACCTCCACACTGAGAATCATCCAGATAACATCTCCATAGTAGAGTCCTGTAGCAGTGCACATCTGCCACTGTCCATGATACATTCCTGCTTTGCTGGGGCTGCACTTCTGGACGCTGACATCTGCAATTTCTTGAGGCTCTAGCGATCTCACCATCACCATGTTCACATGTCCAGATTGGTCTCCCCTGACATATTTAAGACAAACCCCTGGAGGCCAGGCCTCTGCCCCAGAATTCTGGATCTGCCATGTTTTTATAAACTGAGTATCAGGAGGTATTGACTCCCCTTCTCCTATGGTGACATCTTCAACAAAGGACATAGAGGGCACACTGATGTTTGGGCTCTCAAAGTCATAATAGGTGCCAACTGGTGCTTGTAGGTTCCAGTTGGTCATGTCCAGGAAGAAGGCGCAGCCAGCAGGGTTGAGTTGGAAGCCAAACAGCCTCTGGAACTCGGAGATGAGCACGTCCTTGTCGGTAGTGCCTAGGCAGCTGAACTTCTGCATCAGCTCCGGGTCCAGGTCCACATCCATTCCCTCCCACCACCACCTGCCCAATCGTAGGTACACCTGATGAATGTCACTACCATATGTGCACTTAAGTGTTGATTAGTTAATACTAATTTGATGGTGAGTACATGTGGTGCTCGTTTTTCCATTTTTGTGATACTTCACTTAGAAGAAAGGGTTCCAGCTCTATCCAGGATAATACAAGAAGTGTTAGTTCACCATTGTTTTTTGTAGCTAAGTAGAACTACATGGTACACATATGCCACATTTTATTAATCCAATGATGTATTGATGGACACTTGGGCTGTTTCCACATCTTTGCAATTGTGGATTGTGCTGCTATAAACATTCAAGTGCAGATGTCTTTTTCATAGAGTGACTTTTTATCCTTTGGGTAGATGCCCAGTAGTGGGATTGCTGGATCAAATGGTAGACCTACTTGTATCTCTTTAAGGTATCTCCATAATGCTTTCCACAGAGGTTGTCCTAGTTTGCAGTCCCACCAGCACTGTATGAGTGTTTCTATCTCTCCACATCCATGCCAACATTTATTGTTGGGGGACTTATTGTTTTGAGACTTTTTGATAAAAGCCATTCTCACTGGAGTTAAGTGATATCTCATTGTGGTTTTTTTTAACAATATAGTTTTAATTTATTAATTTTATTTCTTAAATTATTACATATTAATAACAAAATTGATTTTGGGGGGTATATAGTTATATGAATCCTAACACATGTATGATTTGCAGAATGACCTTCATATACAGGATACAGAACAGTTACAGCACTCCAAAAAACTACTTTGGGATACCCCTTTAAAGTTACATGCCCCTACCACCATCTCAAACCCTGACAACCACTAATCTGTTCTCTAACACTATAATTTTGTCAAGCCAGTCTCTGACTGAGCTAAGTACTGTGCCTGAAATGTCTATTTACAAGTTTTTATGGACTGATTTATGTGCCCCAGAAATTCATATGCTGAAGCCTTAACCCGCAGTACCTCAGAATATGACTGTATTTGAAGATAGGTACTTTACAGAAGCAATCAAGTTAAAGTGAGGTCTTTTGGGTAGGCCCTAATCCAATAAAACTGGTGTTTTCATAAGATTAGGACACAGGCACATGTGGACGGAAGACACTGTGAGGACACAGGGAGAAGGTGGCTATCTACAAGGCAAGGAGAAGAGGCCTTGGGAGGAACCAATCCTGCTGACACCTTGATCTTGAATTTCCAGTCTCCAGAACTAGGAGACAATAAATATATGTAGTTTAAGTCTCCAAGTCTTTGGTACTTTGTCATGGCAGCCCTAGCAAACTCATACAGAGGTCCTCAAAGAGGAACAGTCCCAGAGAAGATCAAGAGCTTTCTTAAGATCCCTAGGGAGGCCGGGGCTGGGAAAAGCCTTCAGCTCTGCCTCAGAGATGGCAGGCACTTGCATGCAAATACACCTCTTTAATAGCAAAGGAAACGCTGCTGGTGCTGCTGCTGCTGTGTGCTCTCCTCCTCTACTCTTTCACCTTCGCAACTGATTTGTTACAGGCTTTATCCACGACTTAAATTTCACTAGATCTGCAGATCCCAGTGATGACTGCTGACTGCAGGTATTGGATTTCATAGGGAAGTTGGGAATGGACAAACCTGTGTGACCCAATACTTACTGTATCAGAATGGGCACCAGATCTAGCTGGGAGCCTTCCCCAAGTAGCAAGAAGAACTGCAACCCAAGCATAAGGGCAACTAAATTAGCATCCCAGAGTTAGTAGTTCCTTTAGTTTGAATCAGTAGTTTTAAGCCCATGATATACTATAAGCCCCATCCCTACCACAAGCATGCAAGCTGGCTCCTTCCTGTATTCCTGAGTCACTGAATGTCAAGTACGGTGAGATGCTGAGGTGGTGCTGCTAAAGTTAGAATGCTCAAAGTTGCCAATTAATTCTGTGCAAAAAGTTATTTACATCAGCCTCCACTTTGGTCCCAGCCTGATGTTCTAAAGCTTCTGCCAGTCTGGGACCTTCTCAGAAGCAAGTGTCTCAGGCCTGGAAACAAAGGAGTCACGGAAAAGTTACCAGCCTATTTGGTGGACAGTAACTGGCTATATATTTCCCCACCCCTCTCTCCCTGTATTAGTTAACAAATTACCACAAATTTAGCAGCTGCAAACAACACACATGTATTTTCTCAATTTCCATGGGTCAGGGGTCTAGGTACAGATTAGCTGGGTCCTCAGCTCAGGGTCTTACAAGGCTGCACTGGTGGCTTCTGTCAGGTGCATTCTCACCTGGAGCTTAGGGTCCTCTTCCAAGCTCCACAATTGCTGG